>PVIU01010052.1:0-72341 GCA_004026605.1 Ondatra zibethicus
CTATTTAACCATGAGGTGTGAGATGTTGCCAGTGTCGCTGTGTGTGTGCTTGAATCCTAGTGAACAGCTTCACCTCATTTCCCTGTACCACTGAACACAGCCAAACACCTGTAGCTTATAATGTCAAGGGTGTTTAAAACCTCAATCCATCATTCTGTTTAAATAATTGAAGCACTTGACCAGTTTCTCATTGGCAGACTCTCAACTGTTAGGCTTTAAATGATACAAAATAGTCTATATTTCTTGAAAGTAAAATATGCCTAGATGTGGGCAGAATTCGGCATTGTGATGAAGGGGGCTGTAAGCTGATGTCACAGAGGTTGGCTTGGAGCTGGTGGTAATTTCAAGCAGCCCTGGCAGACCTTATCCCTCCCTCAGTGGAGTACGGTGGTCTGTCTCTGAACTGCTCTAACAGAGTTGTTTAGATCCTTTTCTCAAGTCACGGATTTGAAAAACTGCAGGTTTCTGAAGCATCCTATTTCAGAAACCGTTTTCTTCTATTTTGAGGTGTGTGCGCACACGTGTTTTAAGTAATTGTAGTTAATTCAGTGCTAGACAGCTTGATTCGGTAAGTATGCTTTGTAGTAATATTGTTTTCTGTATTCTCTGGGCTTGCTGCTCCCCAGTTTCAGATATTAGACTAAGTCCAGGAAAAGGGGACTTGGTGGGAGGGTTAAGTGTTTAGCAGGGAGACACATAGTCTGCTAGAAGACAAAATGAGGCACAAGAAACTCCTGAGCAAGCTGGTTCATGGTCTGAGCAAGCCTGTTCCAGCCTTAGCAAGGGGTTGGATCTACACCTTCAGAATCTTTTGAACCCTGAGAAAGCATAACCTATTTTGTTGCTTTGTGGGGGTCTTCTACTTCTCAAACAAACAAACTAACTAACTAACTAACAAAAACAACATTGCTTTCAAAATAGTTTTTTTTTTCTCAGCAGTTTTGGGCAATGACATTTTGTAGTGTCATGCCCTTAGTCCTTACAGCGTGTCTACCCCAGTGTGCTCCGTGGAGTAATTTCTGACTCAGGAAGCAGTTTAGAAGGTGTAGGAAGCTCCAGTGCAGGCTCTTCATTTGCTAAGGGTCCTTCACTCCCTGTGAAAAGTAGTTATT
Organism: Ondatra zibethicus; assembly: GCA_004026605.1. Classification (NCBI taxonomy): domain Eukaryota; kingdom Metazoa; phylum Chordata; class Mammalia; order Rodentia; family Cricetidae; genus Ondatra; species Ondatra zibethicus. The sequence goes on from PVIU01010052.1 coordinate 1,113, forward strand.
TCTACTGTCACCCGCGTTTCCTGATATACGGATTTTACAATCAAGTCTTCTCGTTGTTGTTGTTGTTTTGTTCTGTTTTGTTTTTTGTTTTTCGAGAGTGGATTTCTCTGTGTAGTCGAGCCTCTCCTGGAACTTGCTCTGTAGACCAGGCTGGCCTTAATCTCAGAGATCCTCCTGCCTTTGCCTCCTGGATGCTTGGATTAAAGTCATGGGCCACTCCTGCCTGGCTCAAATCGCTTTCAACCACAAATAAAGTCTCTTACCCACCTGAGATCTGCGTGGACCTCCCTGGACAAAGTTCCTTCTACTTACACACATGAAGATCCATGTTTGGTTTCTTTCTTCTTCAGTGGGGGATGGGACATGGGGCAGCAGTGGCCAAGTGGCTGCTGAATTTGTGAGTGAAGTCACCTCTGCTGCCTGATCTTTGGATGTGAATACAAAGATTAGCATTGCCATTTTTAGCGGTATGGTGGCTGGTGCAATTATGCTGTTAGTTACTGCCTATTTCCTTGTCTTGACAGCAGTCAAGGAAGTCAAGTAAGTCACATTAGTAGTAGTGAAGAACACTTCTGCAATGGGACACTGGGCCCTCTGCTGGAGCAGGGTCATTTCTTACTACAGTGGCTTCTTGTAGGGGAAAGTCAAGGGCCACTGTCTCAGCCTGGACTGTGTGTGGGGTGCAGGTGTGTGTGCGCGTGTGCCAGCATTGCTTTCTGTCACCAGGGAGTGTGCCTTCAGGTGTTTCACAGGACCCTAGCTGAGCACCCTTTCCCTCCCTGGCACTGTAGACTGGGGAATCCACAGAGGATGCTTGGGGATGCGCTGTCTCCTACTCACACAGAGTATGTCCATAACGACCTCTTCCCACTCACTCGGGAGCTCACATGTCCCCTCATTCATTGTCAGTGGCTGTGGGAAAAGTGTAGTGGGTCAAGAGCATACAGACTCCATGGAGAACAGCTGACAGGGACGGAAGTCAGACGAGAGATGTTTGAAGATTGGGAGAGAAGCCTTAAGTATGAGAGGCAGGCTGTCAGCAGTAATGGTGTCCCTTTCTCGGGACTTAGATGGTGGAGACCAGAGCTGAGTCCAGCCAACTCTAGCACCTTCTTCATCATTCCCACATCTCATGGGCCTGTAGAAGACACTGGGGTGCAAGTCACTCTCCCTTGCCTGAAGTGGCAACCTGGGTTCACATGCATAGCAACTGTAGGAGAGGAAAAGATAGGGAAGGAGCAGAGAGCTTTACCCCAAGGCTGGTGTCACATGTGTGATGGGCATCAGCCCTGGACTTTCCCATACAGGCCTCATGATTGTAGAAGCTCAGTGAAAAGGACAATTCTAAGCTCATTTTGTGCGTGTCTTTTCTTAAGATTTGCAAGTTGGGGAGATGTCGAAAGTTGTATTAATTCACACAAGTTCACTCAAGAAACGATCATCCGGGCCAAACCCATTACTGCCCAGTCTCTTGTATTCTCCAGGACTGTGATGAGTATAGCATCTATACAGACTTTGGCACCCTGCCACTTTGTTTTTGTGGCACCAACAAAGATCTCTGACATAGCTGGGGAGGAACCCAAAATCTTCACAATCAGTATTTCTTTGTTAGAATATTTTATTTTTCAAATTAATTTCTGTTATGTTTATACTCTTATTTACTCTAATATGGTTTTCATGTTCTTTGTATAAAGGCACAATAATAAAAATAATTTTATACCTTCACATGGTGGTATTGATGGTTACAAATATTCTTTATTCTAATGATTTTACTCATTTTGAGACTTCAGCCAATATTACTATGTTGCAATATAAGCAGAGAATTAGAGTAGAACATAAAAAAGGGGCATGTAAGCAACTTTAAAGATGGGATATCATTTTGCTATTGCCTAAATTTTTAGAAGTATTTTAAAATTATGTTTAAGACTGAAACTTCCTAAGCCCAAAGAGAAAAATGATTCCTCTGAGATGACTTTTTCAGGGCTAAATTCTGATTGAATTTTGTTACATGGGATTCCTTTTTCTTTTTCCTTTCATTTTTTTTTAAACTGTACTGTACTTAAAACTTTACTTTTTAAATTGAAAATAGATTTTTCCATACAATCTATTCATTTGTTTTGTCCTATTTGATTTTATTTTTTATTTTATTTTTTTCTTTAGATTCCTGTTTGTTTTCTAATGAAGGAGAGCTAGAAAGAGTATGTACTTCAGGGGGTGGAAAAGGTGGAGAGGATCTGGGAGGAGTTGAGCTATTTGGAAGCATAGTCAGAATAGATTTTTTTCTTCCTTTACTAGTAACTTTCTCTGAAGGTGATGCCAGGCAAGACAGTACTGATGTCCCTCAAGGCCCACTAATAGTTTCCCTCTAGAACTATTAAACCAGACTTAAGGCAGAGCAGGCTCCTCGAGGGGAGGTAGAAAGTGTAGTCCATGAGGAGGTGTGCTGCACTACTACAGAGCTTAATGAGCCGGGTGGTGGTGGCGCATGCCTTTAATCCCAGCACTTGGGAGGCAGAGGCAAGCGGATCTCTGTGAGTTCAAGTCCAGTCTGGTCTACAACAGCTAGTTCCAGGACAGGCTCCAAAGCTACAGAGAAACCCTGTCTCGAAAAACAAAAAAACAAACAAAAAAAGAGTTAATGAGTTTGCTAATTCATTCAAACAGAAAAAGGTAACATTTCAGGGGGTGGGTGTGAGCACATCTTCTACTGAGGGTAGAGAGACTTCTACCTCAGGTGAGATAAACCCTTAAGAATCTGAGGCCTTGCCGGGGTGGCGGTGGTGGCGCACGCCTTTAATCCCAGCACTCGGGAGGCAGAGGCAGGTGGATCTCTGTGAGTTCAAGGCCAGCCTGGTCTACAAGAGCTAGTTCCAGGACAGGCTCCAAAGCCACAGAGAAACCCTGTCTCAAAACAACAACAACAAAAAGAATCTGAGGCCTCAAAGTTCTCAGCTTCAATCGCGCCCCCTCCCCCCCATCTCCATGGCAAGTTACAGAATCCCACTCTTTACTAATAAATGCCCTTGCTTTAACTGCCAAAAGAGGCTGGGACTTGAATTTTCCCTGCAATTCAGCCAGTCTTACAATGAAGGCTTTCATTTGATTTTCTGCAACTTGAGCTCTATGGCCTCTGGAGAGAAGATTCTCTTCCAGGGCACACTTAGAACCTTTAGGCTGCTTTTGCAGAACTGGCACTGGCCAATTTTATCACTGAGTTCATCGTTGTCCTGCATCATAGTCTGAGATGCCAGAAGTTAGTTAATTTTATCATGAGCTCATTCTTTATCAATTTACTCAGATTCTAGGAGCAACCAACCAGCAGCATCTGGTATAGGAAGTCCTTCTGTATTTGTGTTGCTTTCATTGGTTTAATAAAGAAACTGCCTTGGCCTTTTGATAGGGCAGAACTTAGATAGGCGTGGGGGGCGGGGGGTGGAAAGAACTGAATGCTGGGAGAAAGAAGGCAGGCAGAGAGAGCTGCCATGGAGTCGCCAGAGTCAGACATGCTGAATCTTTCCTGGTAAGCCACGACCTCGTGGTAAACACAGATTAATAGAAATGGGTTAGATCAGGATGTGAGAGTTGGCCAAGAAAAGGCTAGATATAATGGGCCAGGCAGTAATTTAATTAATACAATTTCTGTGTGGTTATTTTGGGGGTTAAGCTAGCCGGGCACCAGGGACACAGCCCACTCACCTCATTACTACAAGCATCTTTTAAGAAGTTGTATACACAGAATCACCAAATCACAATTGCTGTTTTATGTTAAATAATTTTTGATTCCTTTTATTTTGTAAAAATAGTTCACACCATGGGCTTTCAGTGCTCTCTCTCCAAGCTTCTAAGAGGGGTTTCAGTAACTGAAGAAGCTTCGGTAATTGTAGGGCAGCAAACTGAAAAGCCTATTCTAGATACTTTAACAATTCATCCTTATACTTCTGTTGTTCTAGAACCTTTTCTGATACCAAAATCTATATTAATCAGGGTTCTCTAGAGGACCAGAACTTACAAAATGAATGAAATACACACACACACACACACAAATTATAAGAGTGGCTTATAGGCCATGGTCCAGCTAGTCCAACAATGGCTGTCTACTAGCAGAAAACCTAAGAATCCAGCAGCTGTTCAGACCACAAGGCTAGATGTCTCAGCTCGTCTTCAGTATACACCAGAATTCTAAAGAAGTAGGTTCTAATGCCAGTGAAGGAATGGACTTGCCAGTGAAAGCCAGAGCAAGCAGGCAGAGAGCAAGCTTCCTTTTTCAATGTCCTTTATAACAGGCTGCCGTCAGAAGGTATGGCCCAAATTAAAGGTGGACCTCCCTACCTCAAAAGATCCAGATAAAGGATGTATTTTTTTCCACCCCAAATATCCAGACTAAAAGTGGGTCTTCCCTCTTCAAAGAATTAACCCTCACAGGTGTGCTCAGCTGCTTGGGTTTTACCTAATTCCAGATGAAGTTGACAACCAAGAACAGCCATCACAAACAGTGTGCCACTAAGCCTGAACTTAGAAACTGGTCAGTTTTTCAAAACACAGGACATGCACAGTTACCCAGTCCACATAGGTACCATTTATGTGAGCTACAATAAGGGAGATGTGCTTTAGCTCCATATGAACTAGCTTTGAGATGTCCAGTCTCGTTTCACCCCTTATTTTTGCTTGTATTGGCCCTCTAATGAAAAGCTCTCCTTTCATCTCTGCACAGCTCATCAGTGACTCCCAGCTACAAATTGTTAAGAAAAACATCGATTCCATCTTGCAATTGAATTTGCTATGACTTTGTTTTGTAACTAGAGATCGCTGCTCAGGATACCTAAGAGGTTCTAGTCCTTCTGTTACCATTCACTCCAAAGAGAAGTCACAGTTACTGTCCTCAAGAGTCAACAAAAGAATAAAGCCTTGGCCAGGCACTGTGGTACAGGTCTGTAATCCTGGCACTCAGGAAGTAGCAGAGGCAAGAGGATCATCAGAAAGTTCGAGACCAGCCTCTAAACCCTCAGAGAACAACTTCCTGTCAGAGTCAGAGCTGCAGGCATGGTTCTGGCACCGGCAGCAACTTGAGGAGCTCCTCCCCATTTAGGGACTCTACTCGGAGAAAGCCAAATCATCGGCATGGGAAGGAAAAGAATTTCAGGACAAGCTGATATGAAGCAGAGTTGTGGTTTATTTAAAAAGTTTAAGAACAGAGGTTAATAGAGAGGTGCTCAGGGAAAAGCAAATCACATCCAAAATATGAGTGTGGGATTTAGGGAGAAGCATCCTTCACTTCTGTCTAACAATCATATGTAGGATTTTGTTGATTTCCAGTTATATCTTGAAAGGGTTGTTAAATGTAAATGTGGTCACAGGAAGACTCCTGAGGTATGCTAGACAGGATTACAACTGTAACACACTAGACCACAGGGGTGGGTGCAGGAATTTGGGGTATCTTCACTGTGAACAAAAGCTGTTTTGTTAGTGGGATTCCCAGAAAACATCCAGGAGAACATCAAGGACATACTCAAAGCCATGTACACTCAGGCCTTAAACCTGGTTTATTGCTACCTTAACATTCTTTTAGGGCTTTTTCGATAAAGGGTCTCACTATGTAGGTAGGTTTGGCTAGCCTAGAACTTGTTATGTAGACCAGGCTGGCCTCCAACTCAGAGATCAGCCTGTCATGGTCTCTGAGTGCTAGGATTCAAGGTGTGCACCATCATGCCCAGCTTTTTAACTTTCTTTTTAAAAGATGTTTCTACATAAAAGAAATATTGCCTATATGTTGCAGCCTTTAGAGCAAATATTAGTGGTGACTATCCTGGAACTCTTGATTTTCAGGTAGTAAGAGGCTACAACCACACTTTAGAGGGAACGCTCCCTTCTCTCCGCATAGTCTCATCTGTGTATCCTATCTCGTCCCCAATCATACAGTGAAGTAACTCCAGGTATGACAGGACCAGGATGTGAGTTCTGCATCTCAGGCCTAATATAGCAGGGACAGGATTTGAGAAACATCCATAAACTCAGGCAAAGAAACACAACACATCACAAACACATACAGTGAAATCCAGAAAATCCAGTTCATCTCACAGAATACTTCCTTGAGCACCTCCTGTTCTACAATACTGGGCTCTGCAAGAGAAAATTTGGGTGCACAGGCCAGAGGGTCAGTTCAGGCAGATTCTTATCACTGTCAGAGAAAGAATTCAGAGAGGAGAAAAGAAAAGAGAGCAGGGCTTTATTACAGAGCGAAAGTACACACAGCGGGCAGTGAGGACTCCGAGCCCTTATGCACAGGCTCTTCTTGGTGGTCTTATTTTAAACTATTTTAACTAGGCCACTTGACAAGAAATACTTCATTTCTTTGTCATGGCAGGGTGTACAGCACAAGAACAAGCATGATATTCATTTGCCATAAACATCATATCCCATAAACATATCAAGCTGTGTTACCTGAATCTGGGGGTTCTGTTACCAGCCACTTATACCAAAGGGGGAAAAAATTATCAAGAGACAGAAAAAGGAAATGGGTTTTGCTTACAGTTTTCGTCAGAACTGGGGGAGCATGGAGGTCAGGGGGATGGTCCTTTCTCCCCACTTTTCCTATAGCAGTGTTACAATCCACAGAAAAGAAGAAACAAAAGTCAGACAAGTATATACATGCATATGTAGACTTAACTCATCAGGGCCGGGTGGTGGTGGCGCACACCTTTAATCCCAGCACTTGGGAGGCAGAGGCAAGCGGATCTCTGTGAGTTCAAAGCCAGCTTGGTTTACAAGAGTTAGTTCCAGGACAGGCTCCAAAGCTACAGAGAAACCCTATCTCGAAAATCCAAAGAAAAAGAAATAACTTATCAGAACTATGAGCCATCTTTTCTGATGGGAAGGTGTGGGGGTGTCTAGTAGGCTCCAGGCTATTCTTACCCCCAACACAGGACTTCCTGGAGAGGTTGTAATTCTTCAGGGTTCATGCTACACTATGGCACACACTGTGTCCTTTCTGAGATGTGTTTCCATCTTTCACCCCTCTTGCTTTCCTGTAAGATCTCACGGGCCCCTTCTTGCTCCCTGGTCAGACCCTTTGAGGATCAGGGGTGGGAATACAGGGATTTGCAGCGGAGATGAGGCTGGAAAGGCGTGTCAGGCTAAGATGGAGATGGTTTCAAAGCCTTCAATTAGGGCTATGGCCCTGTCTTACAGACCTGGGGAGCCCCAGCTAATGAGGGCACTGAGGGCACTACCAAGTCATGCAGGTATTCTGTAAATTCAGGAGGAACCACAACTACCAAAAACTGCAAAAGCACTAACTGGAGCCATAACTGAGCTCAGACATCTACACATGGTATGTCTATCCCACCAACCATGGCCCAAGACCAGCAAAAGTGTGCTGTGTCCCATATGCTATGTCACCTCTGCCGTATGATCAAAACCAACAGGCATTTAAAAGAACAGTTTGCCAAAACAATGGATAAGTACGAAATATCATTTTCTTGAAAAAAAAACCAACATAAGCAAATTAGCTAAACAGGGTTCTATTTACTTCCAGGTGGTCTTAAGAGCAGATGCATTTAGGCACAGCTGTATTACCACCATGTACATAACATTTAAGCTCTGAAAATTCAGTCTGCTGATTGAAAACTCCAAGATTCATACATCTTAATCCTCATTTTAGATTCTCATAATGTCACACATCATACATGCTAGAAAAGGCCTCTGGGAGAAGAACCTGTCAGTTCCAGAAAAGAATTTCCTTCCATTTTACCTGCAGCACCACATCTGAAATAGGATTGAAAACGAGCAATCTACAGCTGCACTGCAATGAACAAGAGCACTGCCCCTCGCTCTGTAAACTATCCCAGACTGCCCCAACACTGCACATAGTTATCTCAGATAAACAGCAAGAAGTGTAAACTGGTAACCGAAGGAAAGAGTCCAGGTATCCAACTTTCCAAAAATAATTAGAAAAAAAAAATCATAGCATTACTTTTCATACTCCTGAGACTATATTTCACAGGTATCTGTATAAATAAAAAATCCACTTCAAACATATGTCATATACAATACAAACCAATGAATTGCATTAGAAGTCCTTACATATCCTAAAAACTCAAGCAATACAAGTATACATTTCTGTAAGAGTGAAAAATATAGCAAGCAAATAACTTACGACTGCATCAGGGTAGCTGATGGTGCAGACCCGGGTCTACAGTAACAAGTGCACTAAAAAGAGCACTGAGGTCACCATGTAAGACAACAATCCTTCAAAGGACATTAAAGACTTGATTTTCATAACCTTTTTGGACTTGGGCTTTGTAATAAATATGTAATAAATATCTGCAATAATGGGGTATGTCGATAGCTTATCTCTCTCCATTGGAAAGTCTTTCTCTGGAGTCATAGTGTCTTAGAGGCATCCCTGGGGGTGGGGAGTTGGGATTTTGCAGCAAGTCCACTAACAAAGCCATTTTAGCATCTATGTGCTCCTGAAGCTGACAAATCCTCTCATCAATGTGGTCCATAAGCTTCTTTTCCATGAGCGCCATGCTTTTAGAAAGAACCTTTTCCAAGTAGGAGCAAACAGGCTGTTCTTCCATCCTAAAAATAAAAATGTAAAGTCTATCAATTTTCTCTTTATGATGACAAAAGCAACAAACTGAGCTAGCCAAAGAGCACCCAAGCTACACACTGCACTGGTCTCTACAGCTACTCTTGCCATGGCACATTCCAGCTCTAAAACCCACAACAGTGGCCACGGTGCCGAATGCACAGCACTCTTCTACTAACTGCTTTGTCTAGTTAGACAATTGAGAACAATATAAAGCAAAGATAATCAAAGAACAAGCTGAGGCTGTGGCTATGCTGCTTGAGGTTTTTCTAGCATGTAAGAAGCCTTGGGTTAATCCCTAGCACTGCAAGATCAGGTGTAGTATTAAGGGAGACAGCTCAGTCTATAAGAACTGCCCTGCAAGCATGAAGACCCTAGATTCTAGAATACAAATTCAATATTAAAATTAAAATATTGAAAGCTGGGGCTAAGGGAATGGCTCAGTTTGGAAAGAGATATTCAAGTGTGAAGACCTGAGTTCACACCCTCAGCATACTCCATAAGAAACCTGGTGCTATGGCTTGTGCCTATTATCCTCATGCTGGGGAGGCAGAGAGATGATGTCTGACTGGCCAGCTAACCTTGCCAAATCAGGGAGCTCCAGATACAATAAGAAATCTGCCTCAAAAATCAAGGTAGGACATAATTGAGAAAGACACCCAAAACTGACCACTCCCTTCCACCCATATTTTAGACACACTTGCATGTACACCCTCACACATGAATACTTACTACATAAATTCACATACACATGGCAGCCATGGTAGTGTGAACTTAAAATCCCAGAACTGGGTACATAAAAGGATCTTAGCAACTCACTAGCCAGCCAGACTAGTTTGCAGTGAGAGACCCTATCTCAAAAGACAATGAGGATGGCTTCTGAGAACAACACCTGATGTTGTCCTCTGGCTTCCACATGCTGATCATGCTTCACCTGCAAGCACACACCAACACAAGTGTGACACACACCTGTAATTTCAGCACTTGGGAAATGAACCATGAGAATCAAAGTTCATGGTCAAACTATGGTCAATCAGAGACTTGCCTGGGTGTGGTGGTTTGAATGAGAATGACCCCCACAGGTTCATATATTTAAATGTTTGGTCCATAGTTAGTGGAACTGTTTGGGAAGGATTAGAAGGTGTGACTTTGTTGGAGGTGTGCCACTGGGGGTGTGGGTTTTGAGGTTTCAAAAGCCCACCCCATTCCCAGTTAGCTTGCTCTCTGATGTAAGCTCTCAGCTACTGTTTCACTGCTATGCCTGCCTGCCTGCCACCATGCTCCCCATCATGATGGTCATAGCCTCTAACCCTCTGGAACCATAAGCTTTCAAGTTAAGTGTTTTCTTTTATAAGTTGACTTGGCCATGGTGTTTGTCATGGCAACAAAAGTAACTAAGACATAGGGCTACATGAGAATCTGTCTGAAATAAACTACAAGCCTTCAGGAAAGGGCTGTTATAGTCAGTGAACACCAGAACCAGGAACCTCACAGAGGGGCCTATAAACCTTGTGCTCTCTCCTCCGGGCACTCAATAAAGTCTGAAGTATTTTTGCACTAATAGAATGGTCTTATCTGACTCTTTCATCCTTATGCTCGTGTGAACACACAGCAGCACTTTCCAAATGTACATGAGATATAAAACCCGAGCTCTACTAACTCACAGAATTGGCGGCAGTGAATTCTTCTCCTCCTAAAATGCCCTAAAACAGTGGATTTAGTATATAAACATGCATTTCAGACATTAACTTGCTTTGCCTTTAGTGTTCTTACTAGTTACAAGTTATAAGAGCACCTAGAAGATTGTAGTCATCAAAGGCTAATATAGGTTTTCACAAATTAAAACATAATCTTCACTAAAGTCTTAAAAGAATTTGCTTCTTTTTCATACTTACATTAGCATATGATGGTTTTACTATTTCCTAATTATGAAATAGCATCAAAACCAGCACACTAATATTTATACTAAACGTATGTAGAGCTCTGTGCCATTTTATCATATGCACAATGTTCATCCCAACACCACCAGTCAAAACGCAGAACTTATGACTACAAAAATATTCATCCTGTCATCCCTTTGTCCATTCCCTTTCCCAACTCCTACTAGTGTGTCTCTATCATCTGCCATGTGGCCGCATGGGTCTGTTGTTCCTCATCATAATTCACCCAAAAGCCATTCAGGTTGTTGTTTGTCTAACTGCTGATTACCACTCCACACTATGGATACACCAGTTCCTAAATTGCCTGTTACAAAATATTTTGGTGTTCCCATTTTAGAACTATTACAAATAAAGCTTCCCTGGGCAGTAGTGGTGCACATCTTTAATCTCAGTACTCAGGAGGTAGAGGAAAGCTGATTTCTGTGAATTCGAGGCCAGCCAGCGTTACAGAGTAAGTTCTAGGACAGCCAGGGCTGTTACACAGAGAAACCCTGTCTCAAAACAAATAAAGCATCCAAGAACAATTGTATACTGAATTTATATGGTCATAAAATTTCATTTCTTTAGGATAAAAGCCAAGGAATATGTATGTGATATGATAACGTGCATGCAGTAATTAAATTGCCAAATGTTTTTGGGTGACTGTACCATTTTATGATCCCAGCAATAAGCTGTGAGAGATCTAGTTCTCCATGTGCTTGAGAGCATTTTTAAGTTTTAGTCATTCCAAGAAACATACAGTTACCCTGTGGCTTTAATATGCATTCCCCTGGCAATGAGGAGGTCATACTGGCCACCCTTCTTTGTGCTTGTCTGCTTCCTATGTAGCCCCCTAGTGTAAGATTCCTTGTTTCCTGTCTATGTTTTACTCAGTATTGTTTTAAACACTGAATTAAGTGATTTCTTTGTATGTATGTTAGGAACAAGTCATTTGTTGAATTTGTGATTTAGAAATATTTTCTTCCAGTTTATATTTAAATCATCTTACGAGGGTCTTCCACAGGCATAAGTCTGACATCTTGCTGGAGCCTACACATCATTTTTTGTTTGTTGATCATGTTTTTGATGGTGTATCTAAGCATTTTTCCCTCAGACTCCAGGAATTCCTCCCATACATTAGAAAGTTTCAGTTTACTTTTTGCTGTATGGCCCATTAGTGTTCATTTTCATAGGTGTGAGGTTTATTTTTACCTGTTGATATCACAATGGCTTAGCACCACCTTTAAGACTGCTCTTCCTCCACTGAACTGCAATGCTGCCACCTCTGTGCTCCTGTCCCAGCCACCTGCGTGTCCCATGCCTGCCAGTGCCTGATGCTACAGCTCTATCACATCCTGAAATATGAAATGATTTCTCTTGCTTTATTCTTTTTAAACCTGAAGTACATCAATTACGGAAGTACTGTTGCTTTTACTATGCTGAGTAAGTCTATCAACATGGCATGTCTCTACATTATTTTAGACAAGTCTTTTCAAATTTTCTTCTATCAATATTTTATCATTTTCAGTTCACAGATTCTATTTTGTCAGCTATGTACAGTTATAGATTTTTAAATATGTATTTACATATATTTTATGTATTTCAAGTTATTTAGCATCTAGTTGGGGTTCCAGGGTAACAGTAGCTTCAGAAAATGAGAAGTCCTTTTATTCCCCTTTGATTTTCTGGATTATGTAAAAAATGGTGTTCTCTACATGTTTGGCAGAATTCTCTGGTAGAACTACCTAGGCCAGGATATTTTTTCCCATGAACATTCTGTGTTGGCTTTCCATCTCTGTGATGTTATCTGAGAATAATTATCACGGTTACTTGCTTTCTGGTTTCAGAGTTTTACAGCCTGCTTTCCCATTGCTGTGGACCCGAGGTGGACTAGAAACTATGGATGAGTGTGTGCCAGAGCAAAGGCAGCCAGAAAACAGAAGAGAACTAGGGAGGGGCCTGGGATCAGACATTCTCCAAAGTCATGCCCCAGTGACCTATTTCCTCCAAAGAAGCTCTAATCTTATCATCTTCAAACACTAATGAAGTACAACTCCATCAGTGCCCTCATGATCCAATCATGACTCAATGACGGGATCCACAAAGCAGAAATCAAGCCTTCAATATGGGGGAAGGAGATGGGACACACACCACATCCACATCCATACTTCAACACCCTCCCATTGCAAATTCAGTATTATTAGTGGTTATAGGGTAATCCCATTATCTATTTTGTGTTGTGTTCTGTAGGTTATGGTTTTTAAAAAGTAAATCCATTTCCTCTATGTTATTAAAATTGTGAGCATGAAGTTATTTCCACATCCCGACTACCAAGGCTCTTGGCGAAATTTTCAACTGTATCTCACACTGGCAGTCTGTATTGTCTCCCTTACTCTCTAGACTTGTTAGAAGTTCATCGACTTTCATGACGTTTTCAAAGAATCACCTTTTTATTCCATTATTTTCCTCACTGTTTCCCTGTGTTTATGAACATCCTCCTGTGGCTTTCCAAACGCTAGCATTACAGGTTTGTGCCACCACTGGACTTTGAATTCAGTCTTTAACGGCTTAAAACTATTCAAACCATCTATTTCATTGCTTAAATTTTTAAATTTTTTTTATTATGTGTATGAGTGTTTTGCTTGTATATATGTGTGTGCCTAGTGGTCGCAGAGGACAGGAGAGGGCACTGGAACTACTGGGGCTAGAGTTACAGCTGGTTGTAAGCCATGCGGGTGCTGGGAACTAAACCAACAAATGCTCTCAACTGCTGAGCCATCCCTCCAGCCCTCATGTCATTTCTGGGTATTAGTTTTGTGCCACTGTCCTCACAGCCATCTTCACTAAGGCAACAAAAGTTACTACAAACCTTTGCCTTCACTTTTTAGACACAGCCCACAAACTTATCTCTGCATTTTTACTCAGCTTTATATATTTTAAAAAATATTTCTCTTGAGACTTCTTTTGTGTGTGATGTGTATGTTGTACACATGTTCATGTGGATGTGTATGTATTCGTATACATGAGCTTACAGAGCAGGAGGCTGACATGGATGTTTGCCTCTGTCACTGTATTTGCTGAGACAGTCTCTCAGAGAACCTAGAGCTCACTGATTAAGACTAGCTGGCCAGCAATCCTCAGGGGTCCTCCTGTCTGAGTCTCCCCAGCACAGGATAACAGGATTACAGGTGTACACCACCACACTCAGGTTTCTGTGTTCTAAACACGGGGTTTGAAATTCAGGCCCTCATGCTTGCACAGCACGCCCTTCACCAACTGAGCCAATTCTCCAAACCCCAGACTTCTTCAATCAGATAAACTGCGTTGTTTAATCATCAAGTGTTTGGACATTTTCCTATTGTCTTTCCATTACTGTTAAATGATTTCTTATCTTTCTGTATGGCCTGAGAAAATACTCTCTCGGATTTCAGTCCTCTTAAATTTGATGAGGCTTTTTTATGACTTGATACAATCTATTTCTGTGACTCTTTCATGACAAACATGAATAAAACTATTCTGCTATTGTCAGTAGAACTTATACTAAGTGCTGATGCAATCATGTTGGTGGTTGGGGATATTTTCTTCCAAACTAATCCAAGCATCATTTTCAGATGTAAACTTTAAATTAAGATTAAATAGTAGAGGAAAATGGTTCATTTGAACTATGACCAGAGTTCTGAATCTCAAACTAGAACACTATTTTGACAAACGATATCTATGAAAAGGATTCCTAAGCAAACAGATGCTGCATAGAGAACAGGTTGAGATCAGAGGAAAAGAGCTTCTACACTATAAATAGTTCCCATCCCACTATGGCTTTGACTATAAATGTAGCCTGGTATAAATGCAAGCTACAAAGGTAATTTGTTACAATGGCATGCATGGCATACCTCATCAAAACTTGTAAATTCTCATAGTTCCTCCAAGTTCATGCACATAGCCTTCTAATGTACCCCTTAGTGGATGGCTATAATCTTCCACAAATGCCTGAGACTGTGCAACACCAATTCTAGGCTCTCCCTTTAGTGCAGTCCATTCTACTCTACTCCTAGTGAGTGTGTCAAGGATGAACTGGAAAAGCTGGAAACACCTCGCCAGGTAGAGCACCTGAGGCAAATCTGTTTCCCTCCATCTGACTCTCCAGCTTACCAAGTCTCAACGGTATTTGCTTTAAATAAAATACTTACGAAACACCAACAATGCTCTCTCGGGGCTTGGAGTTGTTTTCTTGCCACCTGGCATTATGTCCCACACGGAGATGGTTGACCTGACTACATAAATTCTGGAGAAAAGGCAGCAACTCAGAATTGGGCACATTTGAGTTGCCACTTGCCTTCTTCGGTAAGAAAGAAGACACTGAATTTTTAAGATCACTTTCAAGAAGGGAATGGTTTTGTGGCACAAGGTGACACTCATCGTGGTTTGTGGTATTTCCTTTTCCAGTTGGCTGCGTGCTTTTATCAATAAGAGCCTTTAAATTTTCAGTGATGGCTGAAGGTGTCAATCCAGTTCTAAAAGGAAAAGGTGTAGAGGACGCTTTATCTAAGACTCCTGAAGAAGGTGAAGACTGTAGTGCAATCAGATGCTTGTGGCCTGTGGTTCCCAGCATTGACTGAAGCTGCTCTCCAATGGGAAGACAATTCTGAGCAAGGAAAATAAGCAAATATTAAAGAATGAAGGCACTCTGCACTCTTTCATTGATCCTCAATGCATCCCCATGAAGAACGCTGTTACTATTCAATGTTAAAGAGAGGAAACCAAGGTGAAAGGTTCCTGCCCACAGAAACCAGACAGTAAGTGGCAGTGCTGGGACATAAACCTAAACTTCTGTCAATCATTTCACTGTAACTTTTCATAAGAAAAATATTAAAATATACACTACTATGATAGCAAAATATACTTACAAGCTGTAATGTTTTCACTACTAAAGGCTTCCTTATGGCACTAACATATAAGACTAGCCATAATAGTTGATCATTTTCTTTTAGATTTGTTTATTTTATGTATTTGTGTCTATGCTTGAGTGTATGTTTTTTATCTAATAATTTCCTTTCAGTTAAACTCATGGAATAAAAAATGTTATTAATATAATAAAACCAGAAAAAAGTAAGAACTTAAATTAACCCACTTCTATTAATCTATGTGCTGCCCCAAGGCTCGCGACATTTACCTCTCCAGCATGTTTTGCTTACTCTCCCTCTGGCTGATGACCTTCTCTCTGACTCCACCTCCTTCTTCCCAGCCTCCTCTGTGTCTGGCTGTCCCACCTATACTTCCTGTCTAGCTACCGGCTAGTCGGCTTTTTATTAAACCAACCTGAGTGACAAATCTTCACAATGTACAAAAGGATTATTCTACAACATCAAACTCAGGTCATTAGGCTTATACAGTGAGCCTTTGACCCACTGAACCAACAAACTAGCATTTTAAAATTTAATAAAATCAATCTCTACTTGCCTGCTGCTGAAATCTAATCATATTCATCAGCTGCTGAGCTCCAGGAGATAACTTTGATCCCATTGACTCCATTATGGTCTGGATATTGTCAAGGTCTATCCGTGATCCTAGAGCAGAAGAGCTTGGTGAAGGATTTGCTGACCTTGGTCTCACGTGCACCACAACTTTACTGATGAGCACACACTGCTTTTCACCGAAGGACAGCAACTATCATGAAACAAAAACATTCCAGTAGTATTAAAAACAACCATCACTTACAGTAACTTCTTAGTATTACCAAAACAAGACAGGGCATTCAAGAGTCTAAAAATTAACTCCAACTGCATTTAAAGTTTCTTTATAGTCATCAAAGTTAAAAATAAATTCAAATGCATCATGAGGCAAACACCAACTATTTAAATAAAGAAATCCTTCCTAAGCCATAAGATCCACAGAAAGAATACGAAAGCTTTCTTTACTTAGTTTAAGGAATTAAAACTAAACCACACCTGGCTGGGGGACAGCACTTGACTGACATGCTCAAGGCCCCAAGTCTGAGTCCTCAGTATCACCAAGAAAAAGAAACCTAAAATCCCTTGATCCTAGCATTCCCCAGTTGGCTTTAATATTATTTAATATAAAATAAAACTGTCCAGATGACCACACAGCATTTACCTAATTCCTAAACATAATCCAGTCTTCTGTAGTTCAGAAATGAAGGGCTGTGATGCCAGAGCTACTTAATACGTAACAGCTAGTAATAGTGTGTAAAGTGGAGTTCAGGGTGAGTTTCTGATAGGGTGAAGGATACTCAGGGGTGTAAGTCAGGTTTGGAACCCAGATCCCCTGGCTTTTATCACCATAGATTTTCCATTTTTGTTTATGGTATCTTCCCACTCACTTTGGGGTATTGAGAGACGAGTAACCAGGGTCTCACACATGCATGCTAGGTTAGTGGTGGTCATTAAGTCATACTCTCATCACTCTGACAGTTTAGGCTGTGCGTGTTTCTGAACCAAAAGACATTTCTTATGTGGTATAAAGGAAAGGGCTTGGGCTGGAGAGATGGCTCAGTGGTTAAGAGCACTTACTGCTCTTTCAGAGGTCCTGAGTTCAACTCCTAGCAACCACATGGTGGCTCACAGCCATCTATGATGAGATCTGGTGCCCCCTTCTGGCGTACAGGCATACACAGAAGGAATACTATATATATAATAAATAAATAAATAAATCTTTTTAAAAAAAAAAAAAAGGAAAGGGCTTTAAATCAGACACACCTGAGTTTACATTTTGAGTTCTCCTATTTCACAACCTGTGCAATCCTGGGCAAATGGTAAGATGACTTTGCATAGAGGCTTGTGTGTCAATATAGCCACTATGTATCACTGAGTAAGTGCTCAGAATTCTGAATTAGGAACATTTACACAGCTTTCAAACATGCCAGAGGGATTCCATAATTGAAAGCTCTCTTCATACTAACACATGCTTCCATGGAACAGTTACAAAATATATTCAGTTTGAGAGACACAGACTCTTGTCACAAAGACACAGATCAATAAAACCCCAGGCTCTATAAACTCTAAGTCAAATATGTGACAGTCCTCAACATTTAAGGAAATGCTCATTAGTACCTCATTTCTTTTATCTAAGTATTTTTATTTTTTAGTTTCTTCAGACAGAATCTCAGTGGGCAGCACTAGATGGTCTGGAACTCACTACACAGACCAGGCTGACCTCGAACTTATGATGTTCTTGAGTGCTAGTATTATAGGTGTGTGTCACCATACTGGTCCCTACTGTCTCCTTTAAGTTGTATAATCCCAAGAGGCTTTTTCATCAGTAACTACAGTATATCGTTGTTTGTTTTTTGAGACAGGATCTCTCTATGTAGCCAAACCTATCCTAGAACTTGTAGATCAGGCTGGCCTTGAACTCATAGAGATCCACCTGCCTCTGCGTCCTGAGATTAAAGGCGATTAAAAGTGTGCACACCATCGCCCTGCAGCACTTAAATTTTCTATTGACCCTCCTAAATGCCTAGTGCAGTATCTGTTATCAACAGGTAACACATATTCACTAGATAAATTCAATCACTTAATTTAAATGCCTTTACAAGCTATTCATTTATTCTATTTAGACTGAATAAACTGTGAACTGTGCTCTTCAACAAAAGTCATTTATTGTTTTCTTGTCTGAAAACTGAGGCTTACTGTCTTCTGGGATAATAAGCACATAATTTTGGAGATAAAACAGTTCCAAGAATTTGGTTTGTAGGGTCCATTAATTTTTCTCATGAAGTAGGTCCAGAGAGTTAAGAAAGCTGGCATTGGCCAAAGCAATCATTGCCAACAGAGTAGAATTTGTTTTTATAACAAGACTTGAGTGTTCCAACTCAGTACCTATTCCTAAACTGACAGCATCATTAATTTTTATCTCAAGAATATTTTTCTGGCTGAAGACAACAGTCCAAATTCCTTGAAATTTCCGGCTCTTCTTTGAGCTTTTCCTTCATTCTTTACATACACGGTCAGTTTTCCTTCTGCCTTTTGTGGAACTATAGTCTTATAGAAAGATTTTTAAAATGTTCTTAGAGGACTTTCACAAGGTTTCAAAATATAGTACTACTATATTAATGAAGCAATTTCTATAACTAATAAATTACCCCACTTTAAAGATAATTTTATGTCTATCAAGGGATTGATAACTTTCAGAAAATAATATCCCTTTACAAGCTAACTAAGCATTTCTGAACTAAACTCAGGGAGCAAGTCGGACTAACTGTACTGCCAAACCAAGAGAAAATAAGTATGTATAGAACAAAAATAATCGATTAACTTTAAATCTTAAAATTTAGTGATGACTTACCTTTATTTTACAAGCATGGGTGGGAGGTTCCAATTTTAGGTATTTTTTGTACAAAAGAATCTTTTCGTGTTCACTAAAATAAAAGAATTCATTTTTAACAGCCAATGATTGTAAGCATTCATACATACTTAAGAACAAAGGTGTCCTGGGATTCCCTTTTCCCGGTCAGGCACAGGGACTCTGAGGTTCCTGACTGGGCAGCAACACGTGGAGGAGCTGTGCCTCCCACGTGCCAGCTACGTGACAGAACAAAACAAAGGAGCCCATGGCGTATTGAAGAGTTCTGTAAACACAACTATTGTTTCCAACATGCATAGGACACACAGAGTTTGGGTTACATTTGGGCAGAACCTTGTAAAGAGTCAAGGGAAAAAGAAATCACAAATGTTCCATCTTATAAGAGGTTAATGAGCACGCTGATATGGCGGTCTTCGGTTGATACACCATTTAGAAGGAGCTTTCTAGAAGGGAATATATATATATGTATATATATGTATATGTATATATGTGTATATATATATGTGTGTGTATATATATATATTCAGGGTTTCAGAATACCTAACTGTTGTAAAACAGACCCCACTGAATTAAATGAGAGAAACAAGAATACTTTCTTTTGTTTGTTTTTTCGAGACAGGGTTTTTCTGTGTAGCAGTCCCGGCTGTCCTAGAACCCGCTTTGTAGACCACGCTGGCCTCGAACTCACACAGATCTGCCTTAAAGGCATGTGCCACCACAGCTGGCTGAATACTTACCAGGATTTAGTCTAATAAAACACTTCCACTAATTATCAGTGCCCTACCAATTCACTTCCAGTTAATTAGTCCTAAATTTCCATATTTATAAGCCCACTCATCTGCCCTGTCTTTTTAATTTTGAAGGCTTAGTGATCTATTGGTATGTTTTTAACTTCTCTCCCCTAACTCCTGGTGTCAATGCTAGAAGATCTACAAATGTTGAAAGAGCCAAGAATAAAGACACTGATTCAGATAAACGCTTTCACCTGGACAAGTCACAAACCTGTCGTCCAGGACAGTGCAGACATTCTTGCCCCGACTGGTTCCACAATACTCCTCTCCTACATATACTTCCATGTTTCTTGCTGAACTCAGAATGCCAACCGAAATGATTTCTTCACCCCCATTAGGCCCACACTTCAGGTAAAGGAAGCAGGGATTTTCATCTCGGGGGCTCAGGCTGCTCTTCAGACTCACCAGATCTGGGCTGAGAAGGAAATCGATAAAACATCACACAGAGAACTTTTCTGAGTAGACACATAACCCACCTTTTCGAACTTACTTCCACTTGCCCTGTGGGCCAAGAACCTTCCCCAGCACCCACAGGGGCTTCACACTGAATTCATAAGGAACGATGGCTTGAGGCGTCAGGGCATTCCCTTCCACCTTTCCTAGACCATAGCCATTCTACTCAAATCTCTAATTCATTCGCAGTCAATTAAAAGCGCTCACAGTGTGTAACGAAAGAACAACGATGTGTCTTTCTCTAAGTTGCAGTGCGTGGTTCTTTATGGTTGGACTTGTCCTGCTCCTGTGCCCCTGAATAGAAGGTTGGCTGGTTTTGGGGGTGGGGGCGAGGAGGATTCTAACAGGAGCCTGTGGCGGTGTCCCCGCTGACTCCAGGAGCCTGAATCCGCGTTTCCAGGCCTCTCGGCCCAGATCGCAGCACCTGCCCGCAGCCTCGCCCACCTCCCGGCCCCGCTCCCTCAGCCCACCCCCGTCGGTCCCGCGGCCTCGCTCGGCTCCCATCCTCCTTCCCACTCCACGGCAGCGTGGCTGTCACCCGGCCCCAGCCCGGCGCACCCCGGAGCTGACGGCGCCAGCAACTGCTCGAAGTTCAAGTCCTGGGCATCTGGCCCAATCCGGGTAAGAAGGAGGCTTTGGGTCAGCGCCCCGCACGCCGCATCCCAGGACGAGGTCAGCGTCGGGCCGCGGTCCAGTTCCGGACCTTCGGTCGCGGTCTCCATTCTGTCTCCTCCAGCCCAGGCAGCGCCGGAACCTCTCTCGCGGAGCTTGCGTTTCCTTCAGTGCCGAGCGGAGGTGAAGGTTCAATACAACTTCCGGTTCTTTCCCGCGGCCCCCGCCGCTCCTGCTCCGCTTCTTCAAACCCCGGGAAACCAACCTCCATAAATGCGCATGCGCATATCGTCTGTCTTCCAGAAGTTTGTTCGAAATCTTCGCGGGAGGCGACTGAGGACTTTGTTAGTGTCTTCCTCGCTCCCGTCGCAAGTGCCGTGCGCACGCGAAAACCAAGATGTTTATTCCGACGTTGGCTATGGTGACCCAACCAGCGGACCAGCGATGGTTTGGGGACGGACGGGGCGGTTTGGGGACCATGGGGTAGTCCCAGAGCAGATAGGTGCAGACCCCTTGGTTCAAGACACCTTAAAACCAGCTCTCAATCTGAGAACCTCAGGAGAGGACGCCGGGCCCTTCCTACGCCAGCCTGTGGAGTATATGCTACCCGGGCCGCTTTTGGGGCAATGCGACCAAGGTTGATGGTGTTATTCCACTCCGCACGTCACCCCCAGTGGGCTGTGGGAGGAAAGTGTGGAACTCGGTGTTTAGCACCGCAGAATACTATTGGTGTGACAGAAGGCATTAAACAGCTGAACCGATGGTGGCACAAAGATCAGGCTCCTGGGCCTCAGGAATGAGCTGGAACTTGGCGTGCACGTCCTAAATGGCAGAATTCTTAAGGTTAAGAAACGTCCAGGGAACTCAAAGCCTAGACTGTATCTTAATGTTCTGCACTCTTGGCCTTGACAATAAATGGCAATGGGCCTCGGTCTCTGCGGAAATAGATTCTACAGTCAAGCTTTCTGTGGGAACAAGTGGGACTTGAAACTTTATAGAACCGACAGGAAAGAAAACTAGGTATTGTCTGCCTCCAGTGGCTTTCTGAAATGTCTTGTGTAGATAATTTTAACATCTTTGGGGTTATAGACGAATTTTCTTCCCCACCCCAAAAGGTGTTAAAATTTCTACAAAGAAATGTGGAATACCCGAATTTCAAAGTTGTGTTTGAGGCCATACAGTCTCAGGAGAATAGTTTTGTTCACCCATAACCTAGTTTTGTCTCAGAACTTAGATTAGAGTTCATCACTCAGAAAAAAGGCTTTGCTTTAATTTTAACTTTAGTCTGTATGTGTAACCCTGTCCAAAAATGTATGTGTCTTCTGGCAAGGAAAAGATGGTTGAATATAATTTTCTATAGGCAGTCACCAGGTTTCATCAAGTTTGAAAGAAAAATCAAAGACCAATAGAAACAAAATCCAGAAATATCAACCTCTAATGTTCAAAGGCCCAGTATATGAGGGCTTTGTAAAACTGACACGTTCCAAATTGTCATCATTCCTCTTCTGTATGTCACAGAGTTCAAAGTTTTTATTCCAGCCTGCTGGGACCAAGGTGTGGCCCCGAGTGTCCAGAACACAGGTTTTTAAGGGCAGAAACCTGAAAGTTGAGGCATCTGACTCAGCAGTTGCAGGGGATTTTGCAGCATAAGCAGTTTTAACAGAAGCTGAGATAAGCATTTAGCTATCCGAGGGGGTTCCACTCAAACAGGCAGCTAAGGTGAATGGTTAGCTGGAGGAGGTTCCGCACAAACAAGCAGTTTTAACAAAAGCTAAGATAAGTTAGCTAGTTCTGACCTTTGGTCTCTAGAATAAATAGAGTTGGGTAGTTTTCTGTGGGATTCCCTGTCGTTAAGATCAGATTATACCTGGAACTGGCCTCGGCAGGAGTACAAGATGGAGGAACCTCTGCATTGTCTTGGCCTGTCACACTGTATTTCCTGCTTCCTCTGGTCATGAATTAGGTTGATATCTGTAGACATTCCAAAGGGAAGTATACTCTAGAAATGCTAACTTGCAGTTTTGTACACAAGATTAATACCGTGTGGATTTTTACTTTCTTAAATAAAGCTGATGAATCAGAAAACTAAAGACACCTGCCATAATGACTCCTGCCAATAAATCACCATTTCTTCATTTCCTCCAAAGCTATTATCTTTCTTCATCTCTGCTTGGCATATGTTGAGGCACTACCTTCATCTGAACCATCTTGGGCTTTTCTTTCCCAAGCCATGAGCCTGTTCTCATCCCCTCCATATCATCTGCTCTGCCCTCTGCCCTCTCTCGCTTCTAATGACAGATGATGCTGACTGAACCAGCGTCACCATGCCTGGTGAACTCTGATCCCACCTTCCTCCCCGTCTCCTCCTCCCAGAATACTATTTCTTTCCAGTAGTTTGGACAAAACAAAAGAAGCCTTTATCATTCATAGCCAAGCTTGACTCTCTGTTATAGAATGGAATTGATTTCTCTGCTGCATTACAATCTTTGAAGGACTTGCAGTCCCAGGCTTGGGCAGTTTCCATATTTGCTCCCCCTTTCCAGCTACATGTTTGTTGATAAGGAATTGTTTTGTGCTTGTGAAGTTAAGAACAATTCTACTGTGTGGACTTGTTAGAGATAGCAGCTTTATCGCAGAAGCATAACAAAGCAAAAATGGTGAATATTTGGGATTCTTTTAGAAGCCCCTGTGTGCTTATGGTTCAAAGCTGACCTCAATTTTAGTATGTAAGGAATTGCAAAGGATTTTCTTCTTGTTTTTCTTTTTGAAAGCATTAAGAATGTTTGTTAGTCACTGGACATAGGTGGTGCACGCATTTAGTCCCAGCACTCAGGAAGCAGAGGCAGGCAGACCTCTGTGAGTCAAGGCCAGCCTGGTCTTCATAATGAGTTCCAATATAGCCAGAACTACATAGTGAGACCATGTTTAAAAAAAAAAAGTTAGAAACCTCCCACCAATAACCAATATTAAGTTAAATAAATCAGGGTTTTGATTACCTATTTTAAATGGCTATAATTTATTGAACTCATTATACCCTCTAAGAGACTATTTCAAATCTGTGCTCACTGGGGCATGGTGGTACATGCCTGTTGTCCCTAGCTACTTGGGAGACAGGTGAAAGGATCCCTTAAGCTCACAAGTTAGACACTAAACTTGACAATAGCAAAAAAAAAAAAAAATCTGCCTTCAGAATATGAGTCGACACATATTTGAAAGGTATCTTTTAAAATATGAATTATTAGTTTTCTTGATCGCCTTCCTTTGATAATGCAACCATTTAAACCATCTTCATTTTTAAGTAGTGAGATCTTAGTGAATAACTATACCTGCCTTTTACCCAGGAGTGTATGTTTCAACAAGGTGGTTATAGGAAATTAATTTCCCTCTTGCCTAGAACCACATAGCTATACTTTCCCTCCCCCCTCCTCTCACCGGTCACAAATTCATTGGATACCTGAGGGAATTGATGGGATGTAAATGGAGTGGAAAGGAGGAATCAAGATGACGTTTTGTTGATACCCCTATAAAAAGCAGCAAAGATGGGGAAGCAGCTCAAACCTGAATTCAATATTTCTTACACCACACACACACAACATTTTCCTTGTTCTTGGCGGTTTGTGTTTTTTTTAGGAGGGCTAAGGAGTTGGAGAGAGGGTCTCATGTAGCACATCTCGAACACTTGCTCCTCCTGCTTGTGCCTTTCAAGTGCTGGGATGATAGGCTTGTGTCCCAACTCCCAGCTCGCTACCACTTTATTTTTTTTAATCTATTGATAATCCCTATGTTCTTTCTCTTCCTGCATGTGTTGGAGGTAAGATCTAACACTAAGGATGTGTTTCCTGTCTTTATTTCTTCTCCCTTGCTGCCGCCTGGCGGCATCAAGACTCAATAACGAATACTCAACCTTTGCACTTACCAAGCCCAGGAATGGCAGAAAACAGGCTGTCCTTGCTTAGCCTCCTGCTGTTTGATTCCCCGCTCTTTACCCTCAGAGCCTTCTTAAGAAGTTTCAAGTCTCTCTTCTGAGATTTTCCTGGAGAGAGAAACCTCATTGTAACCAAACCAAAATGCAAAGCCGTAAATGGCATGAAGGTGGGGCAGGAAGGGTGATTCTATCGGCCCTTTAATAGTGTCCAGAAGGTACGAAAAGAAGCGCCGATGCCTCCCGGGCCTGGAGTATTGGAGTCAGGGACAGCTGACACCAGTCCTTCACTTGGTCCAGAAGGCGCCTGGACCAAGACATCCTCTCCGGACCGGCATCCTCGCTTCAGTGGCGCCAGGGGGCGCGGCAGGGTGCTGGTGCACTGCGCGTGCGCAGCAGGCGCAAAGGTTTCTGCAGGCCGCAGCTGAAGACATGAAGACTGCGGCGGCTGGGGAGGTCAGCGTTGACGGGCGGCCGAAGCTGGCACTGTGCGTCCTCTGCGGCTTGCCGGCGGCCGGAAAGTCGACCTTCGCGCGTGCGCTGGCCCTCCGGCTGCGGCAGGAGCGGGGCTGGGCAGTGGGCGTCCTCTCCTACGACGATGTGCTGCCCCCCGCGCTACCGGATGACGCTGGCACACAACCTCGGGTCAGCACCGGGAGGGGACGGGCGGGTGTGCAGACCCGGCAGAAGCTGTGGGGCTGTGGGCTGTTGACGGCGAGCCGCCCTGGATCCTGACTCAGTAGTGCCTGTGTAGGAGTGGAAGCCTGATCGAGACGAAGCGAGCTGGTTAGGTCGTGTCTAGGAGACGTAGACCTGTGCTTGGAATAATACTATACAGCGCTGAGAACCATGCTTTGTACAGGTTTTATGCAAGTTTGGGCCGTTCACATATTGCTTATTCTATGCAGTGGAGCTTAAGATAAGGCCTAGGTAAGTTGCCCGGGTTGATCCCAAACTCCAGGGCTCAAGGATCATCCCGGCCCCGCTTCTTACTGTATCTGGGACTACAGATGCCACCTCCAAATCCTATGGCAGAGTTTAGTTTACAAGGTGGATGTCCTAGTCAGATACCTCTGGATAACAATCCCTTGGGTAGTTTTTCTTTAGACAAAGGAAGGAATCTCTTTTAAAAAAAAAAAGAAAGAAAAAATAAAAAAGATTCTGCTTATAGCAGGTTAAAACCATATTTTGAGGGATTTGAGCTCTGTATCATTTTGAACTTCCCATGAGTATAAAGAATAAAAGTGATAAATGACAGATTGCTAGGTCCCTCCAGGGTTGGTCTGCCACTAATATTGGAAAAGGTGGTGCTTTCTGGGTTGACAGCCAAATAGAGTAATAGACTTGGATTGTGTGCCCCAAGTATATACATCTTGATTCCTGTACTTAGATCCCAGTGAGGTGCACCCCTGTTAGAAGCACACAGAAGCAGACCACATGGTGGAGTAGGGTACAGTCTCCACTTGCATACTTACTCTACAGCAATGGCTTCTGGGATCTTCTGAAATTTTAAATTGTTACATTTGATGGTTAGTGTCACATGAATTAAAGGCAAATAGGATGACTCCATTCTGCAAGTATATACAAAGATACATGTATTCATTATGTGAAAAAATTCTGGATTTCTTCATCAGAATTTGCTGGTTCAGTTTTGGTTGTGGAGGTGGGGAACAGTATTGTAATTGGGAGATACTTGTATGGTAGTATTCTCACCACTTTGGATAAAGATAAAAGTTACTAATACGGATTATTTTTCCTTCACCTTATTACTGTGAATAAAATTCCCCATCTTGGTCACTGTGATTAGAAAATCTCCACCCTTTAGGAAGTGGCACAGATTTCCTTCTCAGTGGGTTTGTCTGGTGTGCTTTCATGTGGACAAGGCAGGAGAAGGATTCATCTCCTGTCCTTCTGTATTTCCTCCAGCCTTGACTTCAGAACTACAACGTTCCCCACCACCCCTCACAAAACAAGATAAGGTGTATTCTCAGGCTCCTTATCTTGAGCCTCCTATCTGTTGCGGCCATCTTTCCCAATCTCACAGTCCAGTTGCTGTGAACTTGAGGTCTTTGCATCTTGGCCAAAGGACCTCCAACTCTAGCGGTTGGTACCCCTTTTCATTTCAAAGACAAACCAACATTGTTACATCTTAGGTTGTTTTAGTTCAGCAGGATATTGATTTTGGCTCCTTTGTTCTCCTGTGTGGTAAAGGGCTTTCACCCTCATGTGTTCACTCCCTCATTCATTCACTGAACATACAGAATGGGGCTGCATTGCCTTCTAGATGGTTAAGTCTGAGAAGGCTTCACACAGCTCTGGTGGCACTGGGGATATTCCAGGCAGAGGGTGCAGGATCTATGAAGGCAGGAAGGAATGAGAAACAAGGTGTCTGTTGAGAACTTCAAATGTTTCAGTATTGTGGGCTGAAATTTTAAATATGGTCAGGGTGGCAATAAAACAAGATGACCAGCCTGTTGGCAAAAGCCTAAAATAAATTTCAATTCTTTGTTGTTGTTTTGTAGCCATCCCAGTGGAAAATGTTTCGACAAGAACTGTTAAAGCACCTGGAATGTTTCCTCCTCGCGGTCATTAGTGGGGGTCAGATGTCTGCCCCACCCAACAGGACTGAAACCATGTGGGAAGATTTTATAACTTGCTTAAAAAAACAGGATTTGATCTTTTCTGCAGCACATGAGGCTCAGCCTTGCCACCTCTTGGCAAAAACTGCTGTTTCTAGACATTTGTTTTTGGTGTTAGATGACAACTTTTATTACCAAAGTATGAGATATGAAGTCTACCAACTGGCTCGGAAATGTAATTAAGACATTATTTTCTTATACATGGAAACATCAATTCACATATATGAAATCACAGCTGCCTTTAATGACCATTTAATTGAATTAGGTCTATATGGATTTAATTTTTAAAGTGGCTTTTCAGTATTACAAATGGAGTTTTCCCTGCTTCATGTGGGACTAGTATATATTTATTTCACATTTCTGGAGAGACAGGCCAGTAATTTGGTAATTTTAAACCTGTTTTCAGATTCACTGGGCTTTTGCCAGCTCTTTTTAGATTGTCCCCTGGAAACATGTTTGCTGAGGAATGGCCAGAGACCCCAGCCACTACCTAAAGAGACCATCCGTCTCATGGAGAGAAAGATAGAAAAGCCCAACAGTGAGAAAAATGCCTGGGAACACAACAGCCTCGTAATTCAGAGTTCATCATGTTCCTTGGAGGCCAGGTATCCTACTCTATCTACATCATCTTAGTGTTCTCCCATGGGTACCCTGTAAAACATGCTTAACTGTATGGGGCTGGCCATTCACCCACAGGCCTTGGGGAGTTGTGTGGAGGAAGAAACTGAGAACAGCTGAGATTTGAATCCAAGTTTCTTTATAAATGTCTGCTTTTAACTGTTCAAATTGTAATGTGTCAGGCTGGAGAAATACTTCAGTGGGTAAAAGGCTTGGTGCACTGGACCTGAACTCAGATCCCCAGCACTGATAAAGTGGGGCATAGCTACTCACGTCTGTGGTCCCAGAACTGGGTGGGGCTTGCTGACCAGCCAGTCTAGTTAGAAGCCCTGTTTTTTGGTAGTCTTGTTAAAGTTGCCTAAATAGGTTGTGAAGTGTTTTCCTATAGATCTGAACTAGAGGTACAGCTCAATGGTCAAGCATCTGCATAGCTTGTGCAGAGCTTGTGCCATAGCTTGAACTCTAGTACTCCCAAAAAGTTTTAAGTTGTAATGAAACTAACAAGGGGTTTTTAATGATCCTAGAACTCTGATAGTTGGTTACCCTGCCCATGTGTGTGTGAAACTTGTGGACTCTGGTGTCTTGGTTTCCATTGGTGACATGTCTAGAGAATTTTGGAGCAGTATATTTCTCTTAAAAATTTCATGAATGATGGAAATGTTCTCTGCTCTGTCTAGTATGGGAGCAGCTAGTCATGAGTGTTATTGAATGCTTAACTGTATCTAATGCAATTGAATAGCTCAGTTTTTAGTCAATTTAATATAGCCTCATATGGCTACAAACTGTGCTGTTGAACCGTGTAGATCTTAAGATACATTGTGCATTTTTTAGTTTAATTTTTAAGCTTGGTTATATTTGAAATTTCCTCACTTTCCTTCCCCCTCCCATTGCTTCCCCCCCATTCCTTCTCAAATCCATGGTTTATTATTGTACATATGTGTGCATAAATATATATAATATAAATATATTTATATACACTATATAAATACAACTTGCAGAGTCTGTTTAGTGTTGATTGTATGTGATTTCAAGGCTCACAACTTGGTATTGGAATTAGGGGGTTCATCCCTAGGGAAGATTAATTCTCTCTCTCTCTCTCTCTCTCTCTCCCTCTCTCTCTCTCTCTCTCAGCAATCATTAGTTGCCTATAGTTCTTTGTCTAGGGACAAGTCCCATAAGAATTCCCCCTTCCAAGTTAGCATGTCTACTGGTGTCGTCATAGTTCAGGTCTTTATTTCAGCAGGTAAATTGTTGAGATAATCATGGGTGTGGCTTCTCTGTCATTGCTAGGAGACATAATCTCACATCACATTTTCTGGTCCACTGGTTCTTAGGATCTTTCTGTCTCCTCTTCTATGTTACCTGAACCCTGAGTACAGGAATTGTGTTGTAGATGTATCCACTGAGGCCAGACAAGACTGCTTGTTGTCTGTATTTTGACCACTTGTAATGGTCTCAATTGGCTGGAAAGAGAAACTTCTGTAACATGAGGGCCTACTTGTTGGGGTTTATGTCCTGCCCGTTTCCCACAGCCGTTTAACCCCAAAGAAATCACACAGAGAGGTTTATATTAGGTTATAAACTGATTGGCCCATTAGCTCAGGCTTTGTATTAGCTCTTATAACTTATATAGCCCATTCTTCTTATCTATGTTAGCCACATGGTTCAGTACCTTTCTCAGCAGGGCAGGTCACATCCTGCTTCTTAGGTGGTCTGGGCAGAAGTGAGGAAAGAGCTTCCTTCTTACCAGAATACTCCTGCTCTCATCGCCCCGCCTCTACTTCCTGTCTGGTTGACCCCCCACCTATACTCCCTGCCTGGCCAATCAGCATTTATTTAAAACATGATTGACAGAATACAGACAATTCTCCCGCACCAAACTTCTGTGATGAGGGGTGAAAGCTGCACTTCTGTGTGAGCATAAGGATAGGAATCTAGAATGCTGTTGGGAAATTATACTCGTTTACTAAAGCGGTGGCAGCAGGTTCTCTTCTAAGGTCCATAGCCTCAGCAGCCCCAGGTTTCCAGTACCAGGCATGATTTCCTTCCTGTCGAGTGGACCTTAAGTCCAGTTAGACAGCTGTTGGTTACTGCCAAGAAATTACTGCCACTGCTGCACCTTTAGGGATATTGTGTCATGCTGGTTTTAAGATACATTCCTTGGATAGATTTCTCTGTATGGTTTCTATATAGTTTATAAATTTCACATACCCAAAACAAAACAGAACTAGCACTTAGATTACTATTGTTTATACAGCTCATGAAATAAGCCACTGGTGAGGTTTCCAGTTTTCTAAAACAGGGTCTCAGAATGTAGCCCAGGCTGGGCACAAACTCACGATCCTGCTTCAGCCTCCCAATTTCCGCGATTGTAGGTAGGTGTGTGTACATCATCAATAGATTGCTGTCCTTTCTGGGGTGCCTGTGTATATTCTTCCTTTGGCAGTAAGTGGCTGCTTGAGGTACTATTAGAATGGTATCAGTTGATCTTCACTTCCTTGATGCCAGTGAGATGCAGGCCAGCAGAGTGTTGGCTTTTGTAGTTACTTTCAGCCTTTACTGTAATTTGCAGTTTTGCCCCCGATCTTATGAACTTGGCCACTTGTATATATGCAATAGCCCCAGGGCAACTGAATGGGGTTAGTGTCAAGTGTGGAATTTGAAAAATACAAACTGAGAGGTAATATAATAAATGTAACTTATCCTGGCTTATACAATAATAGTAACTACTTGGTACATACCACATACTGGCTGTGCTTCTGGACACTTTACAGTGTTATTCCATCTTCACAACCCTTTAAGGGTAAAAAAATTGCATAAAAATTCCATTTTATGCTGGGATAACTAAGGTCCAAGTAAATCAAGTAACATGCCCAGGAAGCAAGTGCCAGAACCACGGGACCCAGCGCAGTCACATTCCAGAACTCCAAATGAGAAAGATCATGGTGGAGGTGTTACATTGTCCACTCACTGACTTATAACTTCACCCCTGGCCCCTGTACTCTAAGTAAAACCCAACTTCTGACTTACATGTCCTAATAATCATCCTGCCACCACCCCAAACCAGCCTCCTATGCTCTGGGCACAAAAAACTTGTTCTTCTCAGGCCCTGGTGTTTGTGGTCCAGTTTGCCCTATCTGGCTCAGCCATCTAACTGGAGTGAGTAATGGCTATCTGACTACCCAGTCTCTCAGCACAATCACTCTATTGTCTTCACTTAGCCACTTAACACTGTCCAGGGTTACATTTGTACTCAGTGGTTTACCTGTCGCAATCCATTCAATTTTCAGGATTAGAGTGGTTGGGCATTTTGTTATACCCCTAGATTAGCAGTTTCACAAATGTAGCTTTACAATGTTTACATATGAGATGTTCGATATATATTTACTGAATGAATGAACTCTGAGTTCTCTAGGGACCCTTGGCAAGTGAAGAAATTTGTTAATCCTTATCTAGTAAATAAGCAGAAGCCAGAAGTAAACAATATCTTTCTTTAGGAACTATAATAGTTTTAAAAGCCTATAGTTCAGGATGTAAATTAGCCTTTTATGAGGTAGGAATGGTTTCTAATTTGAGTTCCACTTAATGTTTTACAAATGGAAGATGGCATCCAAATCACTACGTTTATTCCCTTTCAATAAGGACCCTGAATGACAGTTTCACTCTCCTGCATCCAATGTAGTATTATTAATGCAGATTCTTTAAAAAGCAAATGTTTTATAGAAAGATTGATTATACTTTATCTTTCTCTGTAGCCTGGAGGTGACTGATTTGTTGCTTACTGCTTTGGAAAATCCCATAAAATGTGTTGAGGACAATATGGAACAAAAGGTAAATACGCCAGTTAGACTTGGTGCAAATGAGAAGGAATAGCTTTTTTGCAGGGAGACATTTTGAGCTGATAGCAAGAGAAAAGTGAAAGACAGACTGTTAGCAGGATGGCACTGCACCAGCCTTTGGCTTCTGACATCCAATAGGTGAGCTGCCGAAGGCCTGTGCCTGCTGGTCAAAGCCCCATGGTAAACGTTCAGAAACGCTGGAACCTTACATTGGTGACTGAAAGTGGACAATGATGGAAGTGTTTACACCATCAAAGTACAGACACACTACATATAGGTTGGAAGAAGTTTTTCTTTCTAGAAAGCCAGTTATTACACACTTGCCAGCAACTTTACAACAGGACATGATTCATTTGGATCTTCTATGAGGAAAAAAAAAACAAAACAGAAAAGCCACTGTGGCTTACCTTTTGGTCCCTTCAAATGAGTCTAAACCTTCGTCATTTATTTTATAAATATTCCCAGTAACAATGTCTATATTACACAGGAAACAGACAGAATTATTTGTTCTACTAACATCCTCCATAAAGCTGATGAAACACTCCGAAGAACCATCTCTCAGACAATGAAGGAAGCCAAAGGTATGCTGACTGGTTCTTTAGTGGCTGGGGTGCTCTCTGTTGCTGCCATTTCCTTGACACCAGAGCTTAATATCAGCATTTCAGTTTAACAGTTGCTGTATGGTTACATAGCTAGACCATCCCCTGGAACTGGGTATTTATCCATTTCATTCATTTTTATTAAGTGGTCTTTTTTTTTCACTAGATATTTCCTTAGATACCAGGGAATCAATAGGAAGCAGAACAATTTAGTGAGGAGACAGACAAAAAGGTAATTAATTATATGAATATATGTCAGTCCCCTAAAGTAAATTTATTTTTAAGAGTAATTAGGGTGCTGGAGAGGTGGCTTAGAGGTTAAAGGTACTCCAGAGTCCAGGGTCAGACAAGCATGGTATTTGAACAAGGTCACTTATTATAAATAGGAATAGTATTTTTAAAAAAATAATGTTTCAGATATGTGGTAAGTATAGCTTTTCAATAGTTGCTTTACATTTTGAATTTTTAACTCCATGCTGTTTAAAATTTGTTTTAAAAAGGAAAGAGCAGCTAACATTTAACTCCTTTGATGTGCTACTCTTTACAATCATGTAAGGTTGGTGTAATTTTATAAATGAGAAAAAAAAAATGGAGATTCACAGTGAATCAAGTAACTTTCCCAAGGCTGAGGAAGCTGCTAAATTTGAGGGCAACCTGAGATGAGGTTAATTCTGATTCCAGTTTGTTGTTATATGCCCCACCTTTATCGTTAACTTCATAACAGCCGAGGACACTGAAAAGAACAGTGTGTTAACCGTACCAACAGTGTGTGATATAGTGTATAAACTGAGGCACATGTGGAAACAGGTTTCACAAACACATCCTCATACTTAATGGAATGTTTTATTGTCTCATTTTAGAATACCCATTGCCACTCATTAATCAATTACAATCCAAAACTTCTAACAGGATAGGAACAGAAATGGCAGCATAATTAGAAGCAGAAACCATTCAGTTTTTTCTCAGCCATTTGCCTCTTGTCCTGTTCTATGCCCAAATCACTCACCATTCCCACCCACTGGGGAAATGCAGAGTCTTCTGGAGGGTAGAGGAGTGGGTACTAGTTTCTAAATGTGTGCTTGAATAAAACTAAAAATTTAGTTTCTCTGCCATCAAGAAAGTGAGATGACAGCCCACATATGG
Source organism: Ondatra zibethicus (assembly GCA_004026605.1). Classification (NCBI taxonomy): domain Eukaryota; kingdom Metazoa; phylum Chordata; class Mammalia; order Rodentia; family Cricetidae; genus Ondatra; species Ondatra zibethicus. The sequence continues at coordinate 34,557 of PVIU01010052.1, forward strand.
GATAAAACACTTGCAAATATTTCATGAGAAACTTGAATATATAAATATAAATATATAGAGAACTCTTCACTATGCAGTAACACACAAGTAACCCAATCTTAAAATGGACAAATATCTAAATAGACATCTTTTTCCCAAGGGAGATACAGAGATGATCAACATTCAAATAAAGACATGTTAAAATTTAGTGAACAGCAAAATACAGATCAAAACTATAGGATATACCACTCCACAACCATTAGAATGGCCAAAATGGGAAGGTCCAAGATTTGTTGAAGATGTGGACAAATGAGAGCCCTCACATCCTACTGGTGGAAATACAAAATGATGCACAGCTGCTTTGGAAACAGCCAGGCAGTTCTTCTAATGTTGTTATCATGTGGCCCAGCTATTCTGCTCCATGGTGATGGGTTTTAGGGAGATGAAAACTTAGTGTTGATACAATGCCTCTTTATAGCAGAACTATCCATAACAGCCAAAAGGTAGAAACAGCCAAGCTGCCCATCACCTTATAAATGGAGAAATACAATGAGGTCACCCATACAAGAATGTTGCGTAGCTACAAAAAGGACTAGAATACTGGCCAGGAGAGAACAAGGGGAACCTTGAGAACATCCCAACTGGAAGAGGTCATATGAACATCCAGAGCTGGAAATCACAGCAGAAGGATTAGCAGTAGATTAGGAAGGGCGACTGTCAGAGGATACAGGTTGCTTTTAAGTTGTGAAAGTGTTGCAAAACTAATTATGCTGGTGACTGCACATATGTGAGTATTCTAAAAGCCATTACTTTTTTTGAGACAGGGCACATCAGGCTGTCATGGAACTCATTGTGGACCAGGCTGGCCTGAACTCACAGCTCTACCTGCCTCTGCCTCCCCAGTGCTGGGATTAAAAGAGTGTGCCACTATGCAAGTTAAACCATCACATTTTACATTGATACATTTATGGTAAGTTATATCTCAATAAAGCTAATTTCAGATGCTCAGTAACACTATCCATATGGCAGTGCCTGGTAGCACATTTCCATCATCACAGAAAAGTTACTTGGGACAGCTGTTCAAATGTATTATTTATCAGCTTCAAAAAACCAAATTGTCATTTTATTTTTCAAAGCAAAAGATGGAAAAGAGGTATCCTGGCTCAAAAATAGTTCAGTGTGGCACTGCAAGCCTTTAATCCTGGCACTTAAGAGACAGAAGGATGCCAGCTATGTGAGTTTAGGGTTTAGGGTCAGCTTGATCTATATAGTGAATTCCAGGCCAGCCAGTGCTACACAGTGAGAATCCGTCTTAAAAAAAAAAAATCTTTTTGGGGGCTAGAGAGATGGATCTGTACTTAAGAGCACTTGCTGTTCTTTGCAGAAGACCTGTGTTCAGTTCCCAGCACTGACGTGGCGGCTCATCTATAACTCCAGTAACAGATCTTATGCCCTCTTCTAGCCTTTATGAACACCAGGCATGGTAGTGTTGCACATATACACATGCAGGAAAAATATATAAAAATAAATAAAATCTTAAAAATATATATCCTTTTGTGTTTGTCTTCTGCTCATACACCAGAGTAACTACTTAAACTGCTTGTGGCTCTTGTTTTAGATGACTTTGCTAAATCACATTAATGTTATTTCTTGTCCATAAATTATTACAATGCACCTAATTGTTTATTGGAGAATCTGGCCTATTTGATGTAATCAGATATTAATAGGCAGCCCAAACTGACTTATAGAAATAATCTGAGAATATCTTTTATTTTAGATGAGAAAATACCTCTTAATAACTTGAAGCGTCTAGCAGAAGACCTTAACAAGCTCAAAGCAGATTTTTTGGAAGATCTACGACAAGGAAACAGAAAATATCTGTGCTTTCAGCAAGCCACCGACTTATCAGATATTATTTCTTCTTTTTGTGATGAGAGAGATACCATTGTGCAGAAGTATTTTTCAAAGCAACATTAAACTTTCTGTATTTCTAATCAAATTCCTGACTTGGGTAAACTTTTGCAAACAATTTTGTATGGCTGGGTGTTTTCTAGGCCAATATTGTGAACTCATGTCTAATTTCAAAGTTCTACTTTACAGGCCAGAAATTCCTTCAGAGAACTACTTGCCAAATGTGACGTAGATAACTGATGTAAGGCAGCCATCCTCACTGATGTGCCCATACTGTAGGGGAAAGCAGGTTAAATTGATTTGAATAAAGAGGACTGTCTTAGTTAGGCATACAACTGTGACAAAATACCTGGTAGAAAACCACTTGAAGGAGGAGTGATTTATCTGAGCTCACAGCTTTAGGAGGTGTACATCAGGTGGGGAAGGCATGGCCACTGGACTAGCTTCGTGTACAGTGGTAGAAGTTTGTGGCTGTTGTTTCTTACACTGTGGACAAGGAAGCAGATTCTAAACCAGAATCAGAGGCAGATAAAACCTTCAAGGCCTGCTCTAGCAACCACTTCCACCAAGTAAGCACCACATCCCCAAGGTTCTACAAAACCTTCTGAAATAATGGAACGGAATGGGGACCAAATGTTCAAACAGAAGGGCACATTTCTCATTCAAACCACAACTAGAAATGAGTTCAAACCTAGAGAGCTCTTTTGTTGTAAACTTGTATCTCTTTCCATAATGGATTCTAGAAATTCAAACTAGCCAGCCATAAAATCCTTTATTAATATTTAATGTATCACAAATTACTAAAAAATCCATTTTATTCTAGTTTTAAAAAAACGAAGTAATTAGAAAGTGTTATTTTTTATTCATATATTACAAAAGCAAAGCATTATTCACAATAGGAACTACATACTAGATAGTTACTTCAACATTAAACTGCTTCCTTGATCCCTAAACAATATAATGTACCTTACAACTGTAATGCAAGATTTACACCTCATATAGACAACATGTCCCATATATCCAGGCATCAACAAAAACAAGTTCTAGAAAGCATATACCTACCCCCTAAGACTAATGAAAACATCTTTAGCAGGGAATTTTTAATTTTCTAATAATTCTTCATTTGATAAGTATTTTTTGCAGATTTAAAAAAAAGTTACCTCTGTTGATTTTTGTTTTTCATTTTAAGTAATATTCCCTTTGTCAAACAATTCTGCGGATGAATGGCAAACACATTTCTAAAATGAAACAGCACTGGAACTACCCAATGGAAAATTTTCAAAATAAAAGTCTAGTCTTCACTTGAATGTCAAGAAGTTGTAGCTACATACTACATTAGTAAAATCTGAAATAAAATTATTCCATTAATCTCTTCACAGTTTCTTAAAAAAATATTAGTGGAGATAAATTACCAACTTTAAAAATCTAAACTTATGTTCACTGAACAAAAATAAATTTAGTTTCAGAACATTGCCTGTTAATGGCAAAGTACTATAAATAGTGCATGTTAAACTTTTTCTCAACTCATCTCTATAAAACATTTGGTTAAAAATAAAATGAGGAACATATTTAGTATTTAAGGAAAGAATCTAACATCTTTCCTAATACAGAATTTAACTCAGAATATTTAAGCAAAATCCTAAATCTTTAAAAGTACAATTTCAAAAAAGTTTCTAAGGTAGATTTGCTTCAAAATTTTAGTGCATTTATTTGTAGCTTTACGCATCAACACCTTTGGAAGACCAACTGTGCTCTTTATGGTATTAGAAAATCAGGATTTTCCCTTCTAGCTTGTACTTATGAAAAGTTTTTTCCATATTTAAAGTGAAATGTACTTTCAAAACATTCATCTTTAGCTGTTAGGAAAAACAAAATGCACATGTCACTGTTTGGCCCAGAATGTAAAGATGATAAAGCTGGCTTTAAGGAGAGCTCTTTCAGGTTGTCTGGCTTTTGAGACCTGCAGTGATGCCCAGCCTAGTAGCCTGTGTCTAACAATCTTCCTGCCTGGACTTTCTAAGCAGCTGGGACTACAGGTGTGCAGCACCACACTGGGCTTCTTCCTCTTTCAGGGAAGTTTTCATTCTCTATTTGGGGGTATTGCTTTTAGTTGAATCAAACTTCAAAAATAGCAAAATTTCCGAACAACAACCTGTTTCCTTCTGGCAACTGATAAGCACTACACAAGTTATGTATTTAGAAAGTGTTGCGCTAAAATTAATCTAACCAGTGAGTAAGCAACAGACAAAAATCACTAGAAAGTTAGAGTCACAAGAGAAAGTGTCTTTGTGCTGTGCTTTAACAGTGCAGTTGGGATGAGCCAACACTGGTTGTGCAAGCACAGACACCCTCTGAATGGCTTTCGAGCACTGGGAGGGAGGGCACAGATCCATAAACAGGGCACTTGGGGCTTAATGGGTAGACACCATCAATATTTCCTTCTTATTTACTGTAAGACGCCATTTTTGGTTAATAAATGCTTGACAAGCTATTTCTTTAAGAAGCCAATTAGGAATATTTTTTAAGATATTAACCAAATTAAAAGTGAAAATTTTTCAAAGTACACAGAAACCAAGAGTAAGTGACAATGTTTTATTGTTTGTCAGGCTCTCTTCGGGGTAAGCTTATTACACAATACAAAAATAACAGCTTCCTATGTAAAATGAACCTCTAATTATAAACAAGTTAAATGTCACATTTAAATGTGCTTTGTATTGACTTTCACTCTCTATCCTTTCCCACTGTGATGACACTATCCCAGTGTCACTGTCCATGAAGACGCACAGGAAGTACCTTCCATGACCTACTCTGCAGAGGAAAGTAAGATCTGTTCGGACATGTTCTCATTTTCATAGCTCTTTCCTCATTAGCACATTTTTCTGGGTTTTTCTACCCACCTTTCTTTGAAATTATTGGCAGAAGGCAGAAAAGGAAACTTTGGAGATTGTTTTGAAGCATTTTAATAAGATAGATGAACCCCACTTCCTCTTTGGTCATCAAAGACTAGGAAGAATAAGATTATCAGTGTGGTTGTCAGTCTTACCTGACACCAATAACAGCTGAATGCAGAATTTAAATGAAAGATTCAGACTGAAAAAGGCATATAGCACTCTGGCATATTTACCTGTGGCTTTAAAATTAGAAATATATATATATATATAAAAGCAATCAAAAGCTAACATGTTTAAACTAGACATTAAATGAACAGATATCTCCAATATCAAACACAATTTTCAATTTGTCCCCAAATTTCAACTTCCAGGACTTTCATTTCTATAATTTAAATTTGAAAAGAATTGGTTTATATTTTCCCTCAAAGAAGAAAATTTATTACACTGAAATAACTGTACTGTTTTTGGTTGAAATGAAACTAATTCAACTTAAGTGAATGAAAATAGCATTTTAATTAAGAGCAAATCTAAAGGCAGTTTCTCTCTCTACAAACACTGAAATGTTGTGAAAGGTTTTATGAGAAGTTTATTGTGCCATCTTGAAATATTGCAGAAAGAATATTTAGCTGAAATATATGTGTGAAATATATATATATATATATATATATATATATATATATATATATATATATCAAGAGTACAGATAACCCTGGGAGTTCTTATGGACAAGTGTGGGAAACTGAACACCTTGTAAGATCCCAACTGTATGTATTTCAACTCTGACTTGTCTAAATGAAAAAGATATGAATGCTTCTAACTATCTAATGCATAAATAACCCTGACCAGACTTTATGAAAAGTTAACAAAACCCCTTTTCACTATCAAATTACTATTTTATGAATAAAATGTATAAATTTTAAATTAGCAGATACCTTATTAGGGATGATCAGAACTAAAGACCAAACTACAAAACCCCAAAAGGCCAAATCAAGTGAGAACAATGTTGATTGTGTTCAGTGCTGGTTATGTTGCCCTCTTGCAAAATGACAGGCAAAATCATACTTGTTTTTACATTTGCATCCACATATATTACACTGAAAAGGATTTTCATACCCATGGCATCCCATGTGAATAGTGTAAAGGATATTATCTGCAAAGTACATATCACAGTGCTGGCAGTGGTGTAGAAGTTGAGGATCCTGGACCGGCAGGGTTGGAGCTGGAGTGCTTGGCTGGCTGTTTCCTATGCTGGGGGTACTGGTGTGGGCACTTGGTTCACTGCTTGGCCCTGCCACTGGGCTGTAGTTCCTCTGACTATGCAATGGCCGAGGTTCTGGGCTTGTGGGGGAAGAGCTCTGAGGAATACTTGCTGACACCGCAGAGACTACTGCTTGGGCAGAGGGCTGCTGAATCATGAAAGGCTTTTCATCAGGGCAGGGAACTACATCAGGGGAGGCAGGGTTTTGGTTTTCTGGTGGCAAGCTGGACAACTGTCCTGCTAAAGTAGAAAGCTGATTCAAAGGGTTGTCAACCATGAGTTCTTGGGGGTCCCTTGGCAGGCCACCAGTTGGTGTAGTTTTTGCCAAAGTTTCATAGGCGTCAGTCTGAATATTTGGGATCTCATGGGTAAAATCATTAAGGTAGTCTGGTTTCTGGACCACCATAGAAGGTGGACTTAAGTTGATTAGTGCTCTTCTGCTATACCCCAGATTGCTTGTTTTCTTTTGTAAAACCCCCCACATTTTCTTACTGCTTAAGGAAGACCTGGTACCTTTAATTGGTACCATTTTATGTTTGCGCCTTCGATGGTGGGACAGGTTACTTCGGTCACTGCAGCGGAAGGAACACAACTCACATTTATATGGTTTTTCCCCAGTATGAGAACGCATGTGGGCTTCCAGATGGCGCTCATAAGCAGAGGCAAATGGACATAAATGACATCTGTGAGGTTTCTCGCCTGTTTAAGAGAGAAATAGGAAAAACTGCAAGAGTAGCTCATTTATAGGACATTTTATGTTTGTCCACTGGATGTGAGAATTATTACAAGGAATACTTTTCAGAAATTCATAATTGCATAATAGGTTAGTAAAATCTGTAAAGAAACCTAAGAACTGAAACAAAGCTTAAAAATTCAATAGCAGCCAGGCAGTGGTAGCGCACGCCTTTAATGCCAGCACTCAGGATCTACAAGCGCTAATTCCAGGACAGCTAGGACTATTATACAGAGAAACCCTGTCTCGAAAAACCAAAAAAAAGAGAGAGAGAGAAAGACAGACAGAGAGAGAGAGAGAGAGAGAGAGAGAAAAGAATCCATTAGCAACAACTTGTGACATATTGAATCTATTTAGTAGGAAAACCATTATAGTTTCATTATAGTCTCAGCTGACACTTGGGAAAAAAGAAATATTCCCCACATAATAAAGATTTTATCAACAGTATGTTTCAAAGTATATGTTCACAGATCCATGCATAAACTTCTTTTCCTCAAGAAGAAAAAAAAAATCAACCCTTTCCTTTAAAAGAAGTCTTACATTAACTAACATTAACATTAATTAATCCTCCTCCACTTTCCTACTCCTCTAGTTCAGAAGGACTGTTGAAATTTGAATGTAATTGGCCTCCATAATCTTATAAGAGTGGCACTATTAGGTGGTGTGGCCTTGTTGGAGGAAGTATGTCACTGTGGGGGTGGGCTCTGAGGTCTCACATACGCTCAAGATACAACCCAGTGTCACAGCCTACTTCCTGTTGCCTTCTGATTAAGATATAGCCAGCACCGTGTCTGCTTGCACGCCACACACCCTAAGATAGAAGTGTTGTATTGGCTGGTTTTGTGTCAACTTGACACGAGCTGGAGTCATCAGAGAGGAAGGAGCCTCATCTAAGGAAATGCCCTCATAAGATCCAGCTGTAAGGCATTTTCTCATTTAGTGATCAGTGGGGGAGGGCCCAGCCATGGTGGGTGGTGCCATCCCTGGGCTACTGGTCCTAGGTTCTATAAGAAAGCAGGTTAGCAAGCCAGTAAGCAGCATCTTACTTCACGGCCTCTGCATCAGCTCCTGCCTCTAGGATCCTGCCCTGTTTGAATTCCTGTCCTGACTTCCTTCTGTGATGAACAGTAGTACTGAAGTATAAGTCAAATAAACTCTTCCCTCTCCATCTTGCTTTTTGGTCATGGTGTTTCATGGCAGCAATAGAAACCCTAACTAAGACAAATTGTTACCAGCATAGTGACAAACCTGACCATATTTTGGGGAGGACTGTGAAAAGACTTTGGAACTTCGGGCTAGAAAAGCCATTGAGTGTTGAAACCTCAGTGGGATGGTCTGTAGGAGCTTGGAACATAAGAATATTGAGAGCACCTCTGCACCTCCCCACAATAAACCTCCCACGTGAGCTCTGCTGCATGGTGTGACTTTGTGGTGCCACTTGGTTCCAACTTGCCAAGGTTGCCTTCTGCCATTAAACTATTACACTGGTGTTGAGACTCTGCCAGGCCCTCCTGTGGGTCCTCCTACTCACTGGTAGTCTGATGCACACCGGGACCCTGAACTCTGTCTATCTACAACAGGCTCACTTTCCAACTAAGCAACCTATAGCTGGGCCCTTCACCCAACACCAGTAATGCTTGGTAAGTCCTTCTTCTCCCAGTTGATATAAACGCTTCCCTTGATCTGTGGGAATGACCATAGAGCATCTACCACCCCTCTGGTATTCTTGGAGGCGGAGGAACCCCCAGTCACGGTCTTTAAGGCTATGGTTGACCCTTTTTGCCAACACTCACTTCTGGCCATTTCTCATGAGTGGGGCTTAATCTCTTGAAGTGGTTTCTCACCCTCTGGCCTCATTCACAAGCCTTGGTAGCAGGTGACATCTCACTCAAGTTCTTAGCCCCTGGCCCCTGCTCAGTATGTGACAACTTACTGGACAGCTTGTGCCCACTCAGTCCAATCCTCCTGGATCCCTGGGACACCAGGACAGTCACGCTTTGGATCTTCTTCCCCTACCTCACTCATGGGAACTGCATCCTCCACCACACCTCCAAGCTCCCCGAGATGCCTTTTTGGAAAACCTTAGACCTGTACACCTAGCACCTGACTTAAGGGCTTTTAAACTTACCTGCCTTTATAGTGAAATCTGGCCCCAACACCCCTTAGATAATCAATCCAAATGGCCACCTACCAGCACCCTAGATCCTGATATTATACAGGACCTTTGCAACTTCTGCCAGCCATTGGGTAGAGGGAAGTAGGTCCCTATGTCTAAAGCTTTCTCTTATCTTTGCTCCGAGACCTCCCTCTGTTTTTCCTATTCACCCACTCAGCTCCTGCTATGAAGCCTGAACTAAAGGAACTCCACTGCTTTTGACCCTGCTAACAGGGCGCATGTACCTTGACCAGGCCAACCACCCTGGCAACCTCCCACAAAAGGAGAAGTGTGGCTGGGTTAGGCTGAGTTGAGAAAAATGGAGGGGGTCCCAAGCAGAGCAGGAGAGAGTAAGAGGGGGACTGATGGCTGCTGGTAGAGCCAGAGTGGGATGCTTAGAGCAGCTGGTCGCTGGAGAGGAGGAAGAGGAAACTGAAGGAGCTGGAGGCGGAGGAGTTGAGCACTGAGCTTGTTAGCAGGGTCTCTCAAAAATAAAACAAACAAACAAAAAAGCTGGGGTCTTACAAGTCTAGCTCTGCTTCTTTCATTAAAGAGTTCCAATATATCACCCAATCCTATTTCCTCACCTTTTTATAATAAACAGCAGCAGCCCACATGAACACTTCCTTCATCCTCTGCTCTTCCTGGCTTTCTCTCACCTTGCAGACCCACTATACTATCGCTCAGTTTCCTCCTGCAGTCCTTCAGTTCACTTTCATTCTCAAGTTTACCCTCAGAACTCACAGAAACACACTCCCACGGTGGGTGTTCCACTTTGTGGCCCTTTCCCTCTTCTTCCACAGACTCAGATTTTATTGCAACATCTTCGCCTCAGTATGAATCAATGGCCCAAAATTGGCATTTCCAAATTCTCACAAATTGTTGACTGCCACAAACAAATAATCCCCAAATATTTTACACCTAAACTTGGCCTTACACTTCCAAAGTCACTTACCTCTAAGGCTCTACTTCCCCACTCCTAAAAATCTTTTATCTATGATTTCTTTGCACTCTGCTTTAAAATAAAAATCTTAAGATTATGCTGTAAACTCTTATCTCCAAATCTGTAAATTACTCATTGGGTATGTTTTAAAATATATAATTTGTAACAAAATTTGGCTTTAAACTTATAGCAAAAGACATAATTAAAATCTATACATGGATGTATATACATACGATTCAACTTCTGTTTAAGGTGTGTGTATGTATGTACATAATATGACTTGGATTTAACTCTATACATGTAAGCTGGATTTAACTCTGCATGTATGTGTATGTAACCTGGATTCAACTCTGCATATATGTGCATGTAACTACTGTTTAGGAAAACATGTTTTAAACAGCAACCACATGCTCTCCTCTATCATGGCTGGTGACCGCTTCATAATGTAGGCAGCCATGTGACTGGCAGTCATCTTTACTAAGGTTAAAGAGTACATACCATGTGACACTTAGTCCCAATGGATTCTCTCTTCATTGTATCTCCTTTTAGACTAAGGAAGCAACAAATCCTAAATACTGGTATGGATTTTTGTATGATGATAGAAATGCTAAGTTATTTGTTACAACACAGTGTATATGTGATTCAACTCTGGTTTAAAATATACTCTAAATGGTGTTAAAAATTTTATAAAGATATTCAGATTAACAAAAGCTAATTTAGAGATTTGCAGTACTTATAATTTTGCCAAGTGTTCAACACCAAGTTTCTAGAGAATTTAAATTCATAGCAACATGTTTTTGATAAATAAGATATATATTCTACAATGGAGTTTCTGATCCCCCTGAGGGTCCTTTTCCCAGGTTGGGCATTTGTACAGAGGTCCTCATGGCTTCTCAAAAGCAATGCTGGCCTCTGGGCTCCCTCAAACTCTGCTCACAGGCCCCAGCAAACAGGTACCCTTTTTTCCTGTTCCCATTTTGGCCCCGGGAATCTTTCCCATCATCACTTTTCCTTGCCTTCTCAGGAGACAGTCTTAGCATTTTGGAACAAACTTGTTCTATTTTCACCTATGAAACAGATATTTTGGTTTCTTTACTGAACCCATTATCTATGATTAAAAAGTTTTTTTTAATTTTTAATTTTTTTTTTTAATTTTCTCTGCTCCCCTCCCTGCCACTCCCCTCCCTCCCTCAACCCTCCCCGAAGGTCCCCATGCTCCCAAATTATTCAGGAGATCTTGTCTTTTTATACTTTCTACTTCCCACGTAGATTGTATCTATGTAGGTCTCTCTTAGTGTCTGTATTGTTGTCTAAATTCTCTGGGATTGTGGTGTTTTATTTTTATATTAAAAGAGCCTCAATTCAAATTTTTTCATTTTTTAAAGCTGAATCTAACAGGAATGGAATGGAATGTAAAGTCCTATTCTTATAAAAGCTACTACCTTACTGTGAATTGTTAAGGATAATAAAGAAAGGCAAGTTAACGGTCAATCACCTTAAACAGGAGTGGAACGTAAAGTCCTAGTCTTATGGAAGTTGCTAATGTATTATAGACTGTTAAGGAACACAAGTTAATAGTCATCTTATAAATGATCAAATTCTTTCATTGTAGTCATGCTAAATACTAAAATAATTGATTACAGGGATAAGTCTTACTTAGTCCCCTGTATATGTTTTCAAAAGTTAAGCTTAAAACAAGTAACTAGAAGCAAACAAAGTTTGCCTATTCAATAGACAGACAGTTCTCAAATGCTTCAGAGATCTGAGAATATGGCATTTAAAATATTTAATAAACAACTTTTCATGATATAGAAACATACCAGCTCCTGGTAGCAGCCCTATCTCCTTCAAAGAAGATGAATGGGAACAGAAGAACTCTATTGGAGCTTGCTTTAAATGTGGCAATGCCCAGCCACTGGAGGAAAAAAACCTGCCTTTCACCTCAACTGCTGCCAAGACCCTGTCCAAGTTGTGGACAATCAGGACACTGGGGAATTGATTGCCCCACTGTGCCTAGTCAAGGTAGGCTTGTCCCGCAAGGTTTCTACTTCATAAGAAAGACAGATGCTGCCCTGAGACCTCTGTGACCACGGAGGACCTGGGGTTAGTTGCCTAGGTAGCCAGTAAGTCTCTGTCATTTCTAATAGATTCAGTCTATTGGTCTGCACTTCCGCTTACTCATGTAAAAATTACCCTTCTCAGAACTCTGGTGTTTAACGACTAGGCTAGTGATAGCTTTGTCGTTTTAACAGCAGCAACCAGGGCTTCAGCTGCCTTCTCAGTTCTCTTGGTGTATAAAATTCAAACCACAGGCCTCTCCTCTCCTAAAGCTACTACTAGGTCTAGACACAATTTACCTTGTTACCAGACTCAGAAAAGAGATAAACCCACAGAATAGATCTCAATTTAACTTTGTAGCCACTCCTTTATTGACAGGAACTTGCTTTACAATGACTGCTCTCAGTAATCAACCATTTGTATCTCCTGGTGAATTAGCTATCAAGAAGGTGTTTTAAGGTATAGAGTTTATGTGAAGATATGAAAGCTTAAGTTGAAGATCTAAGAAAGCGTTTTAGGGGTCTAAGGAGGTGTTTTAAAGTGTGTAAATCCAAGTTATAAAGGTCTGAGAATGAAAAAGCTTAAGTGGTGATAAAAAGAAATGATTTAAGGTATATAAAAAATGAAATGTTTCAGAGTTCTTTCCCTTGCTAGGCTACTGTTATATTAAGACTCCAAAAGTTTATAGTCTTAACATTCACCAATGGAATTCTGATAATCTATTAATGTAGCTCTGGTAGAGTAACACTACTTTTATTATAGTCAAAAGCTCATTTTAAATTCCCTTTGGTTGTTTCCTAAGTATAGATTTAAAAGTGCTTCTCTCAAACCTCAGCTTGTTAAAAAAAAAAAAAAGTGCTTCTCACTGTGCTAAAACCATGTCTAATCTATATACATGGACAGAGGAAAAAGTATTAATGCTTTGAACCAGAATCATTTTTGGGTCCCCTATGACTCAAAGGCATGAGTCTTCTGCCTTTTCTACAATGTAGATTTCATTACAGATTACAAACAGTGAGCATTCTAATGTGTCTAAAGCTTATATCATTTTGTAAACTAAAAAAATTCTTGTAAGCTCCGGGGAGTCGACTTGAATCCACCTCAAACAGGCCATCAAATGGACTTCAGATAAGTACTGTCAATCAACAGCCTAAGTTTCTCCACCTACTGCCTGTTCCTGAGGGTGGAATTTCCTCCACCTTCTCCTAGTCTTGGGATTCCCCTCCCTTAATTACTGGGACCTCAGAAAAAATTTCCTCCCTAAACTTATTAAAAGTTTATCTTCTGCTTTGCCAGCATCCTGCCAGGTCCTCTCAAAATCTGTATCCTGGACAGCTTCAAAGTGGCGCTGGATGGTCCCACAGAGCCTGTACAGCAGTGAAACAGCCAGCTATTCCAGAAATTGGCAAGCATCCCAGTTTTCTTAGGTCCTCTAAAGATGCCTCAGACAACAGGAAGCAGCATAGAGAACATGGCAACCCCCCATTCCCACCTCACCAACTACCCCTTCCTACTTCCTCACCTTCTCATAACAAACAAAAGGGAGAAATGTTAGCATTCATGCATTTACACTGGCCTGCTCTTGGGGACCAAGCAGGACACAGCAGCAGCAGCAGCCAAGATGTGACACTGTAGCTGCTGCAGTCACTAAGTAGAGCGCTCTCCCTATGTGCATGTGCCATATCCCCTTAGAAAAGGCAAGTCATTCTCACTGCCCAACTCAGGCCACCTCTGCCCTTCTCCCCATAAACCTCCTATGTGAGGAGAAAAATGTTGAGAGCAGGGCAGAAGATGGAGGCCTGGCTTGTGAAATTTCAGAAGGGATATTACAGACTTCCAGGGCTCTTTGCTATTTTAAGATCCTGTGTTTCTGGTTAGCTGGGGCTGAAGAATCAGCTGTGATTAACAAGATACCAGAACTACTAAGGTGAAACCTTCATGTTACTTGGACAATTGATGCTGGCTAGCTGGAGCTAAGAAATTAGTGGTGATTAAGAAAAGACCAGCATCACTGAGGTGAAATCTAGAAGTGTTTTCTTGTTGTTGTTGTTTTTTATTTGTTTGTCTTTTCGAAACAGGGTTTCTCTGTAGCTTTGGATGGAAGTGTTTTCTGAGAGCACAGAGAAGCTGTGTATCAAAGGCAGCCAAAGTTGGACCTCGTGCTGGCAGCCGGACTTGGTAATGGGTAAAAGTAACCCAGGCAGTATGAGTTTTGAAGGCATAAAGGAGTCATGGTGAGCAGCTGAGGCTTGGCACTGTGAGAGGCCAGGAGAGGTCACTGGTGAAGCCTCAGTAGCAGTTGAAGGCTCAGGACTGAAGGGATAAAAAGGAGTTGAGGCTTGGCACCATGAAGAGAGCCTATGAGAGGCTACTGGTGAAAGTGTGGCCCAGTTGCAGCAGAGGACCCCAGCGTTCTGGAGATGCCAGTACCATGGGATGATCACCAAGAACAGCAGCAGCAGTGGAGTGGGGCCAGCTAAAGCCTAGAAAACAAGCTGCATGTGCTGGAGAGGGTGGAGCCAAAGAAGTGACCATAGCCCTGTGCATGCATTCAGAAGATCATAAGTGAATCCCATATAATTAGACATTATTTATACTGTTGGAGTTTGGTTTTGCTTAATTCAGATTATGACTGTGCCCTGGTTCTTTCCTCTTGAAGAAGGTATCTAATTTAATTTTGACTTTTAAAGGAGCCCACAGGTGAAAGACACCTTTTGTTTCTTTGTTTTTTGTTTTTTAAGACAGGGTTTCTCTGTATAACAGCCCTGACTGTCCTGAAACTAGCTCTTGTAGACCAGGCTGGCCTCAAACTTACAGAGATCCGCCTGTCTCTGCCTCCCGAATGCTGGGATTAAAGGCATGCACCTGTCAAAAGAATTAACTTTTAAAAGAGAGCAGATATTTTAAAGAGGATGGAAATTTAATGTTTAAATTTGTAAAGACTATGGAACTTTTAAAAATATTTATTGATTTTAATGTGAGATTGGGTATGAATGAGAAAGGAAGGGTTGTGGCTTAACAGTGATGGGTTTGCGTGTCAAGCTGACAAGGGGTCAGTTCTGTACTGCCTGGGTTTGTGTGCCAACTTGACACAAGCTAGAGTCATCAGAGAGGAAGGAGCCTCACTTGAGGAAATGCTTTCATGAGATCCAGCTATGAGGCATGTTCTCAATTAGTAATCAATGTGGGAGGACCCAGTTTACGGTGGGTAGTGCCATCCCTGGGTTGGTGGTCCTTGGTTTCTACAAGAAAGCAGGCTGAGCAAGCTATGGAAAGCAAATCAGTAAGCAGCTCCCCTCCATAGCCTCTGCATCAGCTCCAGCCTCTGGGATCCTTTTTTGTCTGAGTTCCTGTCCTGACTTCTTTCTGTGATGAAGAGCAGTTCTGAAGTGTATGCCAAATAAACCCTTTCCTACTCAACTTGCTTTTTGGTCATGGTGTTTCATGGCAGCAATAGAAACCCCTAGTTAAGACAAGGACCAATTTTATTTAGAGCCCAAATTCTCCAAATATGTAAAACTATCATTTGGAATGGGAGACCGAGAGTCAGCTGACAAGGACAGAGCTTCTACCACACTCTAAAATCCCTGTTACCTCTGGGGTACAAAGATGGCCATTGGATGTCCTCAAGAAGCTTTCTAGGCCACTATGACATAATAAAGGGGCACAGACTGATAGGGAGCACACAGGAGAAACAACTGGACTTGGATAAGGGCACGGCATAGTTAGGAAGATTTTTCTCAAAAGGGTGGCTAGAGAGACATGGGTTTAGCAAGTACATTCTGCAAGTAACAGAGGCCTTTCTTTCGCTTTTTTAGAAATTAAACATTGTGAAAGACAAAACATTAACCCTAGTAATAACCTCTCCCACCAGAGAGCAGGAAGACAATGGAAGAGTATGCAGATCAAGCAGGAAAGTGGTAGGAGGAGCAAGCTCTCCAAGGAGCTTGTTTCCAGTATTTGTAAGCCTTTAAGACACTGCTTTGTAAAAAATGGAGTTAGTGCCCTACAAACCCTCATCAGCCTTGTTTCGAACCATCAGAATTACGTGAACTTGCACTCCATGGTCTCTCTCCAGCTGTTTCTCCATTACCTGTGTGGATCCTGATATGCTCAATGAGCCGGGCCGTTCCTTTGCTAGCATAGTTGCAGTACCGACACTTGAGCTTCCCATCAAAGGTCCTTTCAAACCCGTCTACTAACATTCCTGAGTTTTCATCCAGGGAAACTTCAACAGATGGGTGATCAAGTCCATTTTGATCACCATCTGCTCCAGCTATAAATAAAAGCAAAAGAAATCATGCACTGCAGAATCAACTCAGTTCAGCATTTTAGACTCAAGGGGTTGAAGATCTTCCACAACTGATAGCTTCTTTCCCAAGAGTTTAATTCATAAAATGATTCAGACTTCTTGAAGTGGGACAAATTTTGTGCAAAAGTAGAATTATTGTAAGAATCTCTAAAGAGGACATCAAATTGTTTACATATAAATGTTACCAACTCTCAACATGCTTTTGAAGAAAACAGGTAAGACAGAAGAATGAAGAGATTCCTTAAGGTCACAGTCACACACAGGTGTCTACGATACTGGTCATGATAAAAATTTTAATTAGCAGCTGTTACAGTTCTAAAACACTAAGTCAATTTCTTTTGATCTAAAAACAATTACTGGGTAGCCTGCTAGAGGCATTTGTGGTCTAGATTCCAGGTTACATTAATCTTAAAATTCTAGGTGAGCACATCAAGGAAACAAGGTATCTGACAGCTCTGAAGGTGAGGACTGCAAGAACTTCAGAACTGAGATGTTTGGGGGTTTGCTTTTCATCTGAACTAATTTAGTATTAAGAAGTGGAAGGAGCAGGTACTAATAATTAGGAACCACACATGTTGGGGACTACAGCCTGATTCTTGAATCCCCATCCTGAATCTGTTCACATTACTATTTAGAGGCAAAATTCGTATTCCTTTCTTCATGGGAACAGGACTTTGGCTCGACACCAGGAGACATAGCCTCATATGCTCAGTTCAAACCCTATTCCTTTTCTTCTGCCTTTCACCAGAAATAATTTTTCTGCGTTGGGCAAACCAAGCAAATTGGTCCAAAAGGAAGCAACTGAAGCGTTCAGGCTTGTGATCTCTCTTTCTCCCACTGTTTTCCTAAGCCCCTGATGTGTGCATCAATTACTTAGGAGATCTTAGTAAAATAAACTGGAGTCACTAGATCCAGGGTAGGACCTGGTGCTTATGTTTCTAACAAAACTTCTGAGGAATGACACTTGGTCACTGCTGCCAGTCCCTGCATCTTCATGGCTTACAAGATCTAGGTCAGAGGCCAGGAAATGTATTCTACAGGGCGGGGATAGTAAATACCTAAAGCCAGATGGGCTTTGTCACAACACCCAACTCTGCTGCTGTACCATAAAAGCAGCTACAGAAATAAGCAAGCTGGGGGTGAATGTAGCTCATTGGATAGCACTTGCCTAAATGTATGCAACAGATGGTGATCCCCAGCATTACACACAAGTTAGAAATATGCAAAGGAGTGAGCATGTATGAGTTCCGGTAAAACTTTATTTATGAACAATGAAATTTGAATTTCATGATTTTCATGTGTTATTCTTTCTTGTATCTAATGATACAAAGCAAATTTCAGACTGCAAGTCATGGGAAAGCAGTTTTATGAGGCCCATAGGTGGTACTCTGCTGACCCTCAACTACATTAAAAACAGTGTGTGATCCAGAAACTTAAGAAATTTTCCCTCTAGCATGCTCACCAAATCTTTGCTTCATCTAGTTTAGTTTCTCTCCTTGAATGGGTAAATGTGAACAGCTTTCTTTTGTTTAAAGAGAAAAAAATCCCTAGTTGCGGCTCAGGTCTAACCCACGTTTCTTGATGGGTAAATTCTCTGTGAACCAGTTCTCTGGGTTCATTGAGTCAACTGTCAGCTAACAGAAAATGAAGGACAGACAATGAATTTAGAAGCCCTAACTTTTCAACAAAACTATAACAGTTCTCTAGACTACATTAAATCATTGTCCCATAGCAAAAGTCCACATGTTAAAAGAAGGGAGAAAATGCTTTGTGTCTTTCTAGAAAAGAAAAGAATGCTCCACACTAGTGGATAGTAATGCTCATTGAATAGAGAGCTCTGCATGAACACTAACACATTTATAATTGAACTTTTCAGTAGTATTAAAGTAAGTCTACCTCCCTGAAGAGTCTCTGCTTCTTTGTCCCCACTAACTGATCCCGAGATCATGTTCACATGGTGCGTCTGCTGTGTCAGGTATTCCTGGAAATCTTTCACAAAGTCCAAAGGCTCTGGTTTCTTTTCGCCCATCTTGGTGCTTTTTCTTTCTTTCTTTCTTCTAAGTTGAAAATGTGTTATATCTAGGGAACAAGGAAATAGAGAATCCAGAAATAAATTTACACTATTTATAAAAGAATACAGTACAAAATAAAACAATATAGATAAAAACTATTTTGTATGACATTGTTACTCAAAGCAATAGAAAAATGACTTTATTTTATTTATTTATTTATTTGTTTGTTTGTTTTTTGGTTTTCCGAGACAGGGTTTTTCTGTGGCTTGGAGCCTGTCCTGGAACTAGCTCTTGTAGACCAGGCTGGCCTCGAACTCACAGAGATCCGCTTGCCTCTGCCTCCAGAGTGCTGGGATTAAAGGCATGCGCCACCACCGCCCGGCGAAAACTGTCTTTAAATACTCTATAATCTCGAGATTGAAGACATATAAGACAGTAAGAGACAGATTTAATGATTAGACTGAGTCGTAGAAAACGGAAACAAATTACCAAGACAGGAAAAACAAACTTTACTTAGAACAGCCAAATACTGACAATTACCCAAACGATCCCCCAAATAGTACCGTCTGTGAACTGGTCGCAGATGGTCACACAATAGACTACAGCAGTGAAAATAAGGAAACTTCAGCTGCATGCAGCAACACAGATGCATCTCACCATCACAATGCTGAGCACCAGAAGCCAGACATAGGTTATTAGTATATGACCTATAGAAGACCAAAGAAAATTAAGGTCCAGTGCCAGAAATAAGGAAAATGTAGCCCTTGTTTGCTAAGGCAGACAGAGCCTAGTACTGGAAGGGACATAAAAAGAGTTTCTGGGTGGCTGGCTGCTTTCCATTTCTTCATACTGATCCAATAGGTGAAACTTTAAGATTTTTAAACTTTTCTATATACATGTTAGATTTCAAGAAAAAGCAAAACCAATGGAGAACTGAGTTAACTTTGCATACCTACTGCTAGCCATTAGAGATGAAAAATTACTCATTAAATTATTTGAGTTTAAGAAAAAAAACTTCCCCAGCAACCTGTCTACACATTTGCATTGGCAATACAGGAATTGAAATGAAAGTGTATGCACATTCAGCTTTAAACAATGTCAAATAATTTTTAGTCATTACACTGATTTCATCTTCTACCAGCAAAGAGTAAAAGTAGTTGATTCATACTCTCACTAGCACTTGGCTTTTTCATTGTGGCCACTCTGGAGGGTGTATGGCACTATCACACCAATTTTGATTTATAGTCACTTATGATTAATAAAGTTCTATGCTACTCATTCTTTTAAATGTTTGCTAGTTTTCACATAAATTATGTCTTTTCTAAATAAAAATTTATACATATATGAATATATATATGATCTCATATATATATATGTCTTTTTCTGCCTTTTGAAGAAAGGGTCTCTCTGTGTAGCCCTGGCTGTCCTGGAACTCACTCTACAGGCCAGGCTGGCCTCAAATTCAGAGATCTGCCTGCCTCTGTCTCCCTAGGGCTTTAAGATTTTTTTTTTTTTGAAAGCAAGTGGCAGTACAACTAATATTAATCACAATGGTACCAAAACTAAATAATAATCAAAAGAAAATGAGACTGAACCAAAAAATAGAGTTCATCTGAATAAAATTTTCACTCACTTTTTTTAATATATATATTTATTTATTTATTTATTTATTATGTATACAATATTCTGTCTGTGTGTATCCTTGAAGGCCAGAAGAGGGCACCAGACCTCATTACAGATGGTTGTGAACCACCATGTGGTTGCTGGGAATTGAACTCAGGATCTTTGGAAGCGCAGGCAATGCTCTTAACTGCTGAGCCATCTCTCCAACCCTTTCACTCACATTTTTAAATTAAAGATTAAATTACAAAATGTAATCATTGGGATATTTGAATACAAGAAATGTGTGTGTTAGTATTTGTCTCCAAGTCTTGTGCTGGATATTTTAAGATATTTAATTGAAAATAGGATTTTAATACAGTATAGTCTGTTGCAGTTTCCCCTGCCCCAACTCAATTCCCCACCCACCCACATCCCACCCTTTCTTTCTCTCTTTAGAATACAAACAAGCAGCTAAAAAATAGTAAAGAGCAAATAAAAACAGAAAACCAAAAAAAGCATCAGAAATACATATAGATGCAGAGACACATGTGTTCACACATACAGAAATCCCACAAAGACAGAACACCAGAAACCATTATATGCAAAAGACCTGTAAGGAAAAAAATAAATTGATAAATAAAAGCAAAACATTGTGAGACAAGGAACCTCGAAAAATGCCTTTTTGATTGTTTTGTATTGGCCATCTACTTCTGTCTGGGCTTGGGGATCTGTCCTTGAGAGTGGCTTGTATACCCAATGAGACTCTGTTGAAGAAAACTAATTTTTCTTTTGTGAGTGGTTATCAATTAGAAATAGCTTCTGGGTTAAGGAAGAGGTTTTGTGTCCACTTCTCTCAGTGCTGGGACCCCATCTGGGTTTGATCCTTGCATGCCGCCACAGCTTTTACAAACAAAAGCCTGTTTTATTTTACTATTTTTTTAATTCAAATATAAGTACATCATTTCCCCCATTTTCACTTTTCTCTCCAACTCCTCTCATTTCCCCAAGTCCACTTAGCGTTCCTTGTATGTATATAATTTCAGAGCTCACAACTTGGTATCAGATAACCAATTAGGGGGCTCATCCCTAGAGAAGACTAATTCTCCCTTTCTTGGCCATTAGTTGTTTACAGTTCTTTGTCTAGGGATGAGTCCCATGAGAATTCCCCCTTCCACGTTAACATGTGTATTGGTGCTGGCATTGTTCAGGTCTTGTTGAGACAGCCATGTTGTTGAGTTATCATGGGTGTAGCTTCCCTTTCATTTCTAGGAGATATAATCTCACAATTCCTGGTCCACTGACTCTTATGATCTTTCTGCCTCCTCTTCTATAATGTTCCCTGAGTTTTGGGTGCAGGAATTGTGTTCCAGATGTATCCACTAGGGCTGGTCACCCCATGATTGATTGTTTTCTTCATTTTGACCACTTATGGTTTTCTGTAATGGTCTCCATCAGTTGTAAGGAGAAACTTCTCGATGATCAGTGAGAGATACACTTACCTATGGGTATGAGGATAAGAATCTAGAATGCTGTTAGGGAATGTGCTGTTTTAGTAAAGTGGTGCTCGTAGGTTCTCGTCTAAGGTCCACAGCCTCACTACCCCTATGTCATTGGGTAGGTTTCCAGTACCTATGATTTCCTTTCTGTTGAGTGGGCCTTAAATCAAATTAGACAGCCGTTGGTTACTGCCAAGAAATGATTGCCACTACTGCATCAACAGGGATATCACACCATGCTGGTTATTGTTGTGGTTCATGAATAAGATCCAGACCTTGCTTACCTGCAATTCAGTACTAAGGAGGTGGAGGCAGGAGAATCATTGCAAAGCCAGCCTCAACTACATAATGAGTTTGATAATCTCAAAAAAAATTTAAAAACAAAATAAAATAAAGTAACCAAACAAACAAAAAAGAAATAATTGAATTTTTAATTAAAAAGGTAAAACAATACATGAGAGTAAAGGCGGACCATTAGGAATACAGAAGTAGAAAAGAGACAAGGCAGACACAAAAAAGGTAACAGAAAGGAGAAAAATGATCAGAGCATATCACATGCATATACAGAAATGTCATAATTAAGACCCCTTTGTACAATTAAGACATACTTATGTTAAATGACTCATGTTCAGGATATTTTTTTAAATTATAAGAGCTATGGGAAAAGCTATAAATAGGGCTGAAGAGATGGCCTGGTCAGTCATGTGGCATGCATGTAGTAGGATCTGTTCAAATCCCTAGCATCCACAGAAAAGGACAGGCATGTCAGAAGGTACCTGTAACCCTCCACACTGGGGAGGTAGAGAGAGACTAAGGAAGACACCTGATGTCAACTTGTAGTCTCTACACCTGCACATAATATATGCATATAAAGACATATGTAAACACATACACAAAAAAGTTGTAAGAAAAAATCCTAGTTTTTACATCACAATTCAGAATTTCTTCTTGCCAATCAATTCATATGCAAAGTGATACATTTTCACCCAAAATGAATCTACTTTAATGGACTTCAATAAACAAGACAAATTTTACAAAATCTTGATTAGAAAGCTTAGCAATGCTGCTGTACAATGTATGACAATGCAACAAAAACACAGACTTGCCATGGCAAGCAAAAGAAAATGGTATTTTTATACATCCAACTTTAGTTTAAGAACAGAAATGAGCCCAATTATAGAGCGTGGCTGACATATTTTGACAGTCTTAGTCACACTGTCACATTACAAATTTCACTGTGTTCTCTGCCTCAAATTGTATTCTGCTATCAATTATGTATGATAGGTTAAATTATAAAAAATGCCAATGGAATAACTGAAAATGTTCCAAACATGAAGACCAGCTTCTGAATTAGGGAACATTCTTATATGGTTTCATCTACACATCCATCCATGATTTAAAAACTGTCAGCTGGGCAGTGGTAGCCCACACCTTTAATCCCAGCACTCAGGAGTAGAGCCAGGTGGATCTCTGAGTTTGAGGCCAGCCTGGTCTACAGAGCAAGTTCCAGGACAGCCAAAGCTACAAAGAAAAACCCTGACTCCAAAAACCAAAACCGAAACAAAACAAACAAAAAACTAAGTGTTCTTTCATTCCTGAGCATGTGTGTTCATCAGAACTGAATCAACTACATCACATATATCTGTAGGCAATATGAATGGCAAGCAAGCAATTTGGAGTGCAATGGGCAATGAAACAGACTCATGTAAATGATAGGTGCCTAAATCTAAATGGAGTCTTTGGCTCAAACCCCAGTTTCTTCCATCTCAGGTCAATACCTCTAAGCACAATATATGGGAAAACAATCATTCTGGCTAAAATAAACTCGCGGCTATAAAAAGAAAATATGGGTTTGATATCCAAACCATCCTGTCAAAAACAAGAACTCCATATAGAACCTGATACCTGAGGATGCTGTTCAGCACTGACAAATTTTAAAACCTCTACATACATACATGTATTCAACCAATTGTGAATGAAAAACATTTAAAATTCTTTAAAAAAAATGCACCCTGAACAATTTAGACTTGTTTCCTTGGTATTCCCTAAATAATACAGAATCAGAATGACTTACGCTGTATACAGTATAGACAATCTGGAGAATACTTAAAGAGAATGCCAGTGTGTGCCTATACTTCCAGCATTCAGTAGCCAAGGCAAGAGTTCAAGACCAGTCTGAGCGGCACATAAAATCCCAAGTAAAAAAGAAAAAAAATGTATATGGAAGGATGTGTAATAAGTTACATGCAATCCTATTGCATTTTATGTAAGAGATTGAACATCCTCAGATTTCTACAAGGGGTCCTACAACCAATCCCCCAGGAAGACAGAGGAACAACTAACTGTATACAGGTTAGGAAATTGGGAAAGTATAATCTTTAAACTGGTATCTTCCTAACTAGCTGTGAACTCAACAACTTGGATTTTTAAACCAAGAATGTACTCAAATTTTCAATGTAAAATGTCATCAGAACAACATATTTAAGCATTCCTTAATACTACTATAGATTCTGATGATGTTATATTACAAGCCAGATCTACTCTTTACTGATATTGCTCCAAATGAAAATTTCTATGTTGGAATCCTAACCTCCAATATGATATTTGTTGTGAGGGCAAAGTTGTCAGAATAGGATTATAAGAATAAAGATCCTCTATCCGCTAGCACCTCAAACTCAAACTTACCAGCCCTCAACCTTAACAAATGCTTGTTTAAATCACCTAGCCTGTGCTAGGTGGTTTTTGTCAACCTGTCCAGGCATATCCAGGAAGAGACTTTTTTTTTTCCAAACACGGTCTTATTAGGGTAGCTTTGACTGACCTAGAACTCACTATGTAGACTAGGCCAGCCATCAACGTATAAAGATCCTCTTGCCCCTGCTCTTCTGAGTGATGGAATTAAAGGCTTGCCCCACCACAATGCCTGGAAGAGGAATAATATCTGAAAAAGTACTTCCATAAAATTGCCTGTAGGCAAACCTGTGGGTATTGACTTGATTAATGATTGATGTGGCAGGGCACAGCTTCACTGTGGGAGGTGCCATCCCTGGGCAGGTGGTCCTCAGTTGTATAAAAAGCAGGCTAAATAAGCCAAGAGAAGCAAGCCAGTAAACATGAAGGAAAAGCCATTGCTTCTGCACCACAATCCCTGCCCTGACATTCTTCAGTGATGGACTGTTACATGGAAGTACAGAATAAAATAGACCCTATCCCTGAACTACTTTTAATCGTGATGGCTTGTTGGTTCGTTTGTTTGAGACAGGATCTTTCTACATAGCCCTGGCTGTCCTGGAACTCACTATGTACACTAGGCTGACCTCCAATTCATGATCCACCTGCCTCTGCCTCCCTAGGTGCTAGGATTAAATATGTACACCACCATACCCAGGTAATCACCGTATTTTAAGACATAGTCCATGCAATTTGTTTTAATAGCAGAAACTGTTAGGTGGTGGCGCATGCCTTTAATCCCAGCACTCGGGAGGCAGTGGCAGGTGGATTTCTGTGAGTTCGAGGCCAACCTGGTCTACAAGAGCTAGTTCCAGGGCAACCAGGGCTGTTTCACAGAGAAACCCTGTTTCAAAAATAAAAAAAAAAGAGCATGAACTAAGATATATGTCTGCTTCATCAACTAAATAAGAAAATAATTTCCAAACCTTGTAAGGCAAAGATTGCTCAAGCTAAGAGGAAAAAAAAAATCTAAGAATTAGTATTTAATATACCCCACATACGTGTATGTACACAGATATACAATCAAACACCTTTAATCAGGAACAAATTATTTAAGAGATGTTAAGACGTGAATTGGAAAATAGCCGTGACTATGAAAGAGCTAATATAAAAATCAAAGGGCCTCCCTTCCTCCATCATCATGAGCCATAGGTCTGATTTGTTTTCTCACAAGACTTTCAGGGTCAAGCAATTCCTAGGCAAGAAACAAAAGTAAAATGGTTCTATTCCCCCAATGGATTTGGATGAAAACCGGTAACAAAACCAATACAATGCCAAGACACTGGAGGAGAACAAGACTGAGTCTGCAAGGACTTGTACACAATAATGTCATGACTGAGCGTTTATGCTGAACATTTTTTATCTCTGGAGATTTGGTTTAAATTGGGGTTTGAGTTGCTCTTATCTGTTCCACATGAGCCAACTGGTTTGTTCAACAATAAAATATATAGGACCTTTAAAAAAAAAAATCAAAGGGGCTGGAGAGATGGATGATTCACAGTTAAGAGCACTGGCTGCTCCTGCAAAGGACCTGAGTTCAATTCTCAGGACCCACACTGAGGCTTCTAATCATCTCTAACTGGAGTTCCAGGGAATCTGATGCCCTCTTCAGGCCTTTGTGGGCACCATACATACACACAATGCACAGACATATATGTAGACAAAAACCCATATGCATAACATAAAATAAAAATAAATAAATTTAAATCAAGAATCTCTTTAATATGTCTTTCCCACTGACTAAGGGAGAAATGGAAGAGTTTGATTAGGGAATAGTATGGTATATTTCATTTATCTAGCATTTTAAAAAAAGAAATGTTTAAACTGAAGGTTGATTAACCATAAGGAAGAATACTTAGCCCTAACTTTTTATTTGATAATTTAACCCAGAAGTTAGGCAGGCCTATAAAGCTGTTTATAGTTCAATAGCTGTTTGCTCCTATAACCTATTGGTTATGATCACTGAAAGACTTACTCTCCAAGAGAATATACATTCCTAAATAAGGCTGACAAATGAGATTAGGTTCATACAGAGTAACATGGGCCTTCAAAAACAATTAGAACACAGTACCTGAGTTCCTAACTGCTTAAGACTAAATAAATGCATGAACACCATGATAAGGTTCTTCAGAGAAATCAGAAAACATAGTATAAAAAAGTAAAACAGAAATGAAACCACACCAGAAGAAATCCAAAGGAAGAATTATACAATCTAACTTTTCCACCACAAATTAGTTCCACCTTTTCTTTTCACTGCAACAATGACAAAATGTCAAACAATTGAAATTTACTCTGGAGACACACTGAAGGGCTCCAAAAGGTCATGGAGGGAATTTCAACTAAAATTCAACAGCCGCAAGAAGTCTGCAAAGAAAGGCACACGAGTCAAAACTTTACTAGCAACTACAGGTTTAATAAACTAATAAGACAACTTGAGTACCATTATCACTAACTGAAAAAAAAATTAGGCCGATGGAAAAAAAAAAGGCCGAAGGAGGAGGGGGAGGCGGGGAGCAATAGCAAAGCATGGTGGCCCACAACTAAAACGTAGTCACCTGTGTTACTATCATTTTGCCACTAGTGATTTTACTTTTAACAAAAAATTAAATTTAATTCCACATTTACTATATTAATTTCAGTTATTCACAATATACACCCAGAGAGGTTAAGCTTAGTATTGCTTGAATAAGTATAACTGCATAAAAAAAGTACATTAGCCCTATACTAGGGAAATACTAGTAACAACCACCAGAGCTCCACAAGGGCCTATCTGATCTCCACCTTCATTATCTCTTTTAAAATACAACAGTTACGGTTTCCTGGGAAACACCGGACCATTACAGAAAAAGAATATCAAATATCTCAAC
This sequence comes from Ondatra zibethicus, assembly GCA_004026605.1. NCBI lineage: Eukaryota > Metazoa > Chordata > Mammalia > Rodentia > Cricetidae > Ondatra > Ondatra zibethicus. The sequence continues at coordinate 61,504 of PVIU01010052.1, forward strand.
TCACTACAAGGAACTTCCAAGAAAACATTCATCCTCAGCTGTGCTGAAGACAACGTAAACTCAAGACGAAATTTTTAAAAAGTGGTCCAGATATTCTAAACAATTGTTTTCATTGTCTGCCTTCTAAATGTAATTTCTCTGGATCTCACAATGTAAGAAGTCTCCGTGTCCTCTCTCACTTGTCACTCCTCTGTTCGGTTCTGTCCAGTACATAAAGGGGTCATTAAATGGACCACGTGATGACTGGCAGGCACAACCAACTATACTTTGGATCCAGTTAGTCGTAGAGCACTTTGATGCTCGGCTGGGGATCTATGCTGAGCATCCATGTGCCTATTAGGGACGAAAACCCTGAATGAATCCGAGGAGACCTTTGCTGGAACATCCTTCCCAGCCTCATGTTTTCAACACTGGAAGGTACAGGCAGTAGAAATCAGTCCAGGAAGGTTCATGGGAGAAAACTCCTTCCCAACAGCCCGGGACCGGCGTCGGAGTAACATCCTCTCCAGGATTCCCAGTACCTGGGATTGCTGGGGTCGGCTCCTGACCCCAGCACCCCGAGAACACGCCACACAGGGGGCGCTCCCCCCCCGCGCCCCTCTTCACCCCCACTCCCCGATCGCCTCCTGTCAAAGCAGGAGGCAGCTCCCCACCCTGAGCCTCCGAGCTCCAGCCCGACGGCGCAAACTCGCGAGCTGCTCCATCCGGGCGGCGGACCCAGTCACCCACATGCTCGACCCAAGAAGATCCCGGGTTACCACGCTGCTAGCCCAAGGGGCGAGCACGACCCCTCGGCAGTGGCCAAGGCTACGGTGGCGTGAGCCGGCCCACGATGAACCCGGCGCTTTACCTTCCGCCATTCCGCCAACGTGCCCTGCTTAACCGTGGCGCCGCCGTACAAGCTGACATCCCGTTACTCACCTCCTGACAACTGCACCGAGAAATCCCCACAATCTTGTTCGCCGCCGCCACCGCCTCAGCGTTCGCCAGCGTCGCAGCTGCGACCGCCATGTTTGTTGTGTCTCCTCTCCCTTCCCGCCCCCCGCCTTGCCCAAGTCTCGCGTGAGCGAGCTGTAGGGAGCAAGCGGGGAGAGCGTATGTCTCTCCTGGGGTTCCGTAGGCGGGGGTGGGCGGGGACTCCAGGGGGTGTGTGAGGGGAGGACGAGCAGGAGTGGGCGGGGCCCGAGTTTGCCCCACCCAGAGTGTCTAGCCCTGAGGCTTAGCAGGCTGACCTGAGTTAGACGAGGATGGCGACCTCTGCGCTGCAGCTGTGGCGTGCCGGCGGGTTGGTGAGTGGGTTCGAAACGACAGTCTCGGGGGGGTCCGGGGCGACACTGATCCCCGGCTACGTCATCTTCTCCTAATGGTCTAGGGGAGCTCTGGGCCTGGGGGCTGTCTCCTCAGACCTTTCACTGGCGGGACACCGCCATCTCGATTTCCTTCAGAATCGGTCCCAGCCTGCTTCGGCTTCTTTGGGGAGGGCAGGTGCGGCAGCTAGTGGGCAGAAGGAAGGGGCTGGTCTAGAAGCTTCGGCGGAACAAGCGCGACTGGAATCGGAGGGCCGCCTCTGCAAGATGCCCTTTGCCAAGACCATTATTGAGTCCAGACAACCTGCAAATCAGGGGTCCTCGGAAGCATTTTGCAGAAATGCCACATTTCCCCGGTGATTATCACATTTTTAAAAGAATTAAAATCTAGGCCTAATCTTTGAGTCACCCTCTTGCCTTCAGCAGCCCATCTGGAAAAGCTGGAAGGAACCTCATATTCCTGGAACTTATCATTCAGGGAAAGAATTCCTTAAGCTTTTTCTCACTGGAGGGTCCGACCTTAGATTCTGGGGATCCCAAGAGCCCATTCTAGTTCCCTTCCCCAAACTTGAACTGAGGTGAGCCTCTCTCTCACCTGGATCTCTCTGGCCTCCTGTGGTTCCCCTGAGCTTTCTGGTCTTGGAATTAGACAGACAGACAGCCCCGTGCGGAAGACAGACTGTATTCCAGAATAACAGAAGACCCTCATATCGGAGTGGACAATGGCCAAAAGAACCACTGTGGAAGCGTCTATTTTTAGCTGGACTATATAATGTGTTTCTTCAGGTCCCTGAAATAGACAGCTTTCCTAGAGGATGTTTTTCTGCTCAGGTGATTCACAAATTCCTTAGGATCAACTCTTAAGGAAAAGGATAATCGAATGAATGTCTTTGCCGTGGTGGTGGTGGTGGTGGTGAACTGGAAAACCTCCAGCTAGAGAGCAGTAATCTATTTTCTTGGGTAGATGTCAAGTCTCAAGTCAGATAAGACGCAGATTCCATTATTTGGGGGATAGAAATCAAAATCCTGCAGTATCCATTTCTGGTTTTATAAGCTATTGACGAGGGAAAGGATCCATCTTCAGAGAACTTAAAGCTTGCCAAAAAACTAATTATCTAACATTTGTGTTTATTTTGGGTCTCTGTAGCGACACAAACTGTTGACTCACTCAAGGTATCAGGATCAGCGTTGCCACACTTACCTTGTCTGCCCTGTGCAATCCTTTGGCCTCTTACAGCAAGCTTTCCAAGCCTTTCGTACATTTGGACACACTTGCGGTTGTCAGTAGAAGTAGTTCCTTGGAACTTTATTGTTTGCTTTTTAATATGTCCTTTGCATTTACTGCAACGAATCAAAGGCTCTTTTTTCTTCAGTTCCAAGCCTGGAGGCGGCAACATGCTGCACCTCTTTGTCTCACATTATAGATAATTAATGTTATTTGATTGTTTTACAAGTTTTGAGTGTTCAGAAAATTAGCGAAGTTAGGCTAGTGTATTGTCACAAAGGAATAAAAGTAGGTTCTCATGATTATTATTTAATACTGTTTTATAATTGTCGCTTAATAATAATGTCTGGGTTTTCCTATTTGATCCACTGTTTATGTAACCCACATGTTCTTGGTGCTCTTCCAGCTTCTGATCTCACCTAGTTTTCATAAGCACCTTAACAAGTAACAGTTTAATTTTGGGATGTAGAGATTTTATACAACGGATTAGTTGAATTTGGCAAACTTTACTGCTGCTTCTCCTTCAGTGGAGGTATCACAGATGTATTTTATTTGAATTTCTGCATTTATAGTCCTCAATTGGTTTGGGGTCTCTTTTACACAAATTAACATATTTTACTGAATTTTAACTGTAGCATGGTAGTTAAGAAAGTAGATTCTGAAGCCAAGCTGCTTGGATATAGAGCTGCTTGGCTATAGAGCCCAGGCTCTGTGGTGTAACCTTAGCCAGTTACTCAAGCTCTTTGAGTCTCAATTTTCTGATCTGTAAAATGGGGGAAAAATGGATAGTACCAATTATGGGGTTGTTGTGAAGACTAAATGAGTTCATATGTTCATGTAAGACCCTTAGAAGAGCCCAACATCTACTCAGCTTTCAGTAAATGTCCTTGCTGCCATGTATGAAACACTGGATGCTATAGCCAATGCACTATGGACTAAAACATGTATGATCAAGAATTCTGTCCTCAAGGTTTTAGAACTACATCTACCTAAGCACATGTCATGTAGCTGTGTAACAAACCCTAAGGAGTTCACAGTGGATCCCCGAGTTCAGAGATGAGAGCAATAATGGGGATTATTACGGGGCAGAGAGGCTCCTTGGATACTGGTTTTAGACTCTAGGAGGAAAAGAAGAATGCTGTAACAAACAGAGAATAATGCTAATTTAAAGAATTTGGGAGTTTAGCCTTTAGGATTCTGTAGTGCTATTGAGATCGGGAGCCTCAGATGCACTTAATCACAGTTAACTATATAGATTGCTGTGATAGAAAGTGACAGAGTAGAGAAATGAGCCAGGGCAGTGACACATACCTGTAACTTCCCACTCTAGAGACAGAAGCAGGATGGTTGAGAGTTCTGGGCCAGCCTGGGCTCCATGGTAAGACCTGTCTCTAAACAAACAAGGTACAGAAGTGTAAGCCTAGGCTAAACTTAGTCCCTATTCAAAGATAAACTGAAAGTCTGGCATCTGCTAGGGATCGGCCACAGACTGGGACATTATTTTATATCTGTGATTTTCATTCTTTCTGTTGCCCCTCTGAAGTCAGTATTAGTGGCTTCAGTTGCAAATGAAGAATTCAGAGGCAACACCAAGTGCTTCGAGGTCTCCTGACATTCAGGTTCCAGTAGGATGCTCTGCCTGCCTCTGCCACTGGTCTTTTACATTCTCACAGGTGGATCAGAAGCTCTTTGCATGTTGTAAGTTCTGGAGTCAGGATGCTGAAGTTTGAGTTCTATCACTTCTGAGTCTGATAACTTTAGAAAGTGACTCTCCACTCTCCTTCCATTGCCTTTTCTGCAAAGGGGGAGAACAGTGGATTAAAACAGATATTATCTACTTAGAATAGATTTTTGCATGTGGTAAAGACTTGGTAAACACTAGCTATTGATACAGTCAAAACCCCTTACCAGTAACACTGAGAGGAATGGGAGAAAGTTGTCTTTATGTAAAGTACATGGGCAAGTTTTGGAGATGTGTATGTTTACAACAGGGTCCCTGACATCACTGAAATTCTGTTTTTAACTGGGGAGATGTGGCATGTGGTTTTTAAAAACTGAATATTAGGACATGAGGAAACTGAGTATTGCTACTATTGAGGAAGTAATATGGGCAGATAGTCTTATAGGAGATGGATCTTGAACTGACCACCCAAAGAACGGGTGGCATAGATTTGGGTAAAACAACAGAAGAGCAGAGAGTAAGGCCAAGGAGATGTGTAAATAAAAGTATCAAGATAGAGAAATACTCTGCTTGATTAAAAATAATATAAGAACAGCTGGTATGATCATTTTACAGAGAGACAGAATGTTTTCCAGTCTGTATCATGTTACAGACCTTCAGCTTCTCAAATCTGAGAAACTTCTCCACTATAGAAATCAGTCACAACTTTATTATACCCTTTCCTGTGTGTCTGTTGCCAAAAAGATTACCCATAGTCTCAACTAACATTCCTTTTGTTTACCAAAACATGGGCTTGTAGAAAACATTTCTCTTCATCAATATAGAAATGACAGATTTTTTTCAGATACAAATACATCTGTTTCCCATTCTCTCTCTGTCTCTCTCTCTCTCTCTCTCTCTCTCTCTCTCTCTCTCTCTCTCTCTTTCTGATGCCAAGAAAAGATCATAAAAATCTTCTCTCAGGCTCCTTGCACACTAGCTGTCTTAGTCCCACTGGATTTCTTTCCTAAGGGCTAGACCAGGGTTTCTCAACTTTGGCACTGATGGCATTTATAGCCAGCTCATTCTTTATTGTAGGGAACTGTCCTCTGTGTTGTAAACTATTTAGTGTCACCTCTAGCATCATAAGATACCAAGGTTATGAATTTTGGCTGTTGAAAATATCTCTAGAGATTGCCAGTGCTCTCCTGGAGGTAAACTCATCCATTGAACAACCACTGGTATAGAACTGTATAATGTATAAAGGTGGGAAACGGTGACTTTTTCTTTATAAGTAGTAGGGTAAGACAAGATTCTTACTCCAAAGAAAATAAGATGATAGTTTATTCTGACCCAAATATGAGTAACTATAGTCTTCAAAGATGGATTCAAGTTGTTTTAAATGACATGTTCCTCTGTGGAAGAGATTACATGATTTCTTATAGTCACAAAAGAAAATCTTAAATAAGTGCATTTACCAAATACATTGGTGGAGACAATCAGGTAAGTGGGTTGCAGCAGAAATGTTTGTTACAGGTTTCAAATACTGCCTTACAACATTCTTCCTTTAGGATTGGTGGAAGCTAGTGGTCTAGTAATTTTAGCAGTGCACTCCAAAAGTTTGCTTTGTTTAATCATCTTTTGGACCAGTCACTGTTACTCTTCAAGAAAATTAAAGCATTGTTAGGAACTCCTAGAGGCTAGAACGAAGAGCCAGAGACCTGGTGAAGAGAAAAGTTCAGTTTCAGTAGCTTTGAAGAACAAGAGCAGAAACTAGGATTTGTGGGTAAAGCAAGTGGAATGGAAGGATTGGAATTTGGAATATGGTGATATGCAAGCAGGAAAAGAAAGAGGTAAAATCAAAAATGAGACAGGAGATACTTCAATCAGATCTTCAAGTGAATAGTTCTGATTTAATGAGAATTTAGTAAAGGGCTATATAGAACTTTAAAATCCTTTAACTATTGGAAGTACAGAATGCAACATTGTAGCTATTGTACAGTAGCTTCCCTTCCCTATGACAGCTATGTCCTAAGACCCCAGTGGGTGCCTGAAACAGAAATATAAAACACTCAATATTCTAAGTTTTTTTCAGTACATACCTAGGGTAAACTCACCATTCCACTGCCAGAAAGCCCTTGTGATTGTTTGAATGAGAATGGCCCCCATAGGCTCATAGATTTGAATGCTTGTTCACCAGGGCATGGTGCTGTGGTGCTGTTTGAAAGGATTAGGAGATGTGGCCTTGCTGGAGGAAGCGTATCACTGGAGGAGGGCTTTGAGGCTTCAGAAGCACAAGACTGAACCAGTGGCTCTCTCTCCTGATGCCTGCACATCCTGATATAGAACTTTCAGCTCCTTCTCCAGCAGTGTCTACCTTCCTGTCACCATGCTTTCTGCCATAATGAAACTAGACTAAACAGAAACTGTAAGCCAGCCCCCAATTAAATGCTTTCTTTTATGAATTGCTGTGGTCATGGCGTCTCTTCACAGCAACAGAGCACCGACCAAGATAGCTTCTCTTTAGCATATACAAATTGCCAACTTTTAAATTTTTCTCCTGCACTTTACAGCATTGTTAAATAAAATAAGGGATGTCCTAAGCAACAGCACTAAAACCTCTACTCCCCGCTCCCCCTAATGTTTGTGCTTCAGCTTAAAGGAAACTATCACTGCCTTTGTCAACCACACAAATCTTAAGTAAGGTTATTCATCCCTGTTCTTTTTCTTCTTCTTCTTCTTTTTGGATTTTTGAGACAGGGTTTCTCTGTGTGGCCCTGGCTGTCCTGGAACTCGCTCTGTAGACCAGGCTGTACTCAAACTCTCAGAGATCCGCCTGCCTCTGCCTCCTGACTGCTGGAATTAAAGGCATGCACCACCACAGCCTGGCTTCCATCCCCATTCTAATAACTTGACAGAGTCATCTCAATGCCTTATCTATATTTATATGTTGTGTTAAACCTTATTTCTCAAGTAGCATAAAAAGCCATGGAAATCATTGTTCTCATTTGGAAGAGGTCAGCATTGAGCATGATTTTGCATTATATTTGGCCTTAAAGTTACATTTTTACATATAAATGTTGACCTGAAGGACCTCCCCTTTGTATTAGTAGCTTCTTGTCGCCATAACAAATGCTGGGATAATCAGCTTATTTTTTTAAGGAGTTTTAGTTAGGCTCACAGTTTTAGAGACCTATGAGCAGACAGACTTGTTTCTTTTAGGTGTCTTGTGGGAATGCCAGGTGGTAACGGCAAAGAGTGCATGATGGACTTATGTCATATCAGAAGGAGGAAGAGAGAAGAAGAAGGGGCTGGGGACCGACAGTCCCCATCTCTTTAAAGGTTCCTTCTAATATCATAATACTGGTGATAAAGCCTTTAACATCTCAAGTATAGCACCCTCTACTTCAACTTCATACTGGAATGCTTTTTATATACATTCATGTAACAGGCACAAATTATTTGACACAAATACAGTCTTAAATTTTTGTCACTGAGTTCTTCTGAATTATTGAATCCTCATAAGCCACACCAATTCCTGGAATTTTTAAAGCCATAATTTCCTTACTTTTGAAGGCATGACAGTTTCTCAACTTTCTTTTCAGATATCTATAGCTCTCCCTGCAGTTTTAAGAAAAAATATAGCCAGGCGTGGCTTCCCATGCCTTTAATTCCAGCACTTGAGAGGTAGAAACAAGCAGATCTCTGAGTTTGAGGTCAACCTGGGCTAGATAGCAAGTTCCAAGACAACCAACATAGAGAGACACTGATGAAGAAGAGGAAGGGAACGGAGAAGGAGAAATAAATATGGGTCCAGAGAGATGCCTCAGTGGTTAAGAGCATGCACTGCTCTTCTGAGCTTGGTTTCCAGCAGTCAACATCACAAAGTTTACAACAATCTGCAACTCCAACTCCAAGGGATGCCATGCTCTCTTCTGGCCTCAGCGTGCACACACACTCACACATACACACACACACACACACACACACACACACACACACACACACAAATTTTAATTTAAAAAATATAGAACCCCACATACTCTGTATCCAGTTTGTTCCACATTACTATCTATAGTACAATATCACATTCAGAAAATTGACATTAATGTGAGCCACCAATTTGTTTCAGATCATCAGTTTGCTTATGTATATATGTGTAGTTCTGTAGCATTTCATCATATCTTTATTTGTGTTTGCAGTACTACAGTCTAGTTAAAGATAATTCCAGTAACATAAAGGTCTTCATTTCCCTCTTATAATCTCACAGTACCCTTACTTTTAATCCCTTCTCTGGTCCTTAATTCCTACCAATAGCTAATCTCTTTTCTAGCTGTATAATTTTATTTCAACAATGTTGGAGAAATGGGATAATTTAGTAACAGTCAGTTTGGTGCTATATAGACTTCTGCTGTAAGAGATAAGTAAAATATTTTTCTTCTACTCTTTAGATTCAGTGGCTAGCCCTGAGAATCAAAATTAAAAGTACATATTAATAGTAGTGAGAAGCTTATTTTGTATGACTAGCAAGTATGTGGCTGGTTAAGTGAATAAATTTAAAAGCTTAAATAAGCTTTCCCTACCATGATTTCATGGTGTTGCTTTTCATAATTTTAGCTACCTACAGTTAACTATGGTCTGAAAATATTAAGTGGATATTCCAGAAGTAAAGAATTCAGTTTTAGTCATATGGTTTTCTGAATAACAAATAATCTGTCCAATCCAGAACATGAGTTACTCCTTTGTCCAGCTGCCTGCATGCATAAAGTATATGCTACCACTCCAGTAGATCTGACTGTTGCATTGTAGTGCCTGTGTTTGGATAAACCCATATTTTACTCAATAATGGCTCTAGAGCACAAGAGTATTCATATGAAGGAGGAACTAGGGCATAAAACATTGAACGACAGATTGATCTTGGTGCTATATGACGCTGCTGAACATGTAAGAAAAGTATCATGTGTACAATATGCAAAAAAATGTGAGTTCCAAACTTGGACACAAATATTCACAGCATCCAGAAGTGTAAACAGTTCATATGCCCTTAGTCGTGAAGGGTTAGTGTGGTGGTTTGAATAGGAATAGCCCCCATAGACTCGTGTTCAAGTGCTTAACCCATTGGGAGTGACACTATTAGGAGGTGTGCTTTGTTAGAGTAGGTGTGGTCTTGCTGGAGGAAGTGTGTCACTGTGGGGGTGGGCTGTGAGGTCTCAGCCAGTTCTCTTCCTGCTGCCTGCAGATCAAGATGCAGAACCCTCAGCTCCTTCTCCAGCACCATGTCTACCTGCATGCTCCATGTTTCCCACCATGATGACAATGGACTAAACCCTTGAAACTGTAAACCAGCCCCAATTAAATGTTTTCTTTTACAAGAGTTGCTGTGGTCATGATTTCTCTTCACAGCAATAGAAACCCTAACTAAGACAGTCGCAGGTGGTACACCCCTACTGTGGTTAAGATCTATCTGAACCCCTAGCGTCGGTAGAATTATTTTTCCTCCTCTTTGACATAGGATCTCACTGTAGAGCCCTGGCTGCCCTGGGACTTGCCATGTAGGCCATTCTGCCATGAACTCACAGAACTCCACCTACCCTGCCTTCAAGTGCTGGTATTAAATGCATGTACCACCAGCCTGGCCTATTCTTTTATTTTAAGATGAAGGCTTCTGAAGTTCAGCTTTCTAGGAGATTCCCTTGCCCAAGAAGCAGCAGCAACCTCTTGGGAATGTGACTGGCATTAATCCCTTCTTCTATGGAGGTTTATGGTCATGAAGAAAATGTAAAGACGACCACTGACATTTATTTATGCAAATATGGCCAGGCATGGTAGTAAAAGTCTATAATCCCAGTACTTGAGAGACAGAGGCAGGAGGATTTCTGCAAGTTCAAGGCTAGTCTAGTCTACACAGTAAGTTTCAGATCAGCCACAGCTAGTTAGTGAGATTCTATCTCAAAATTTAAAAAAACTAATAAAGTTTTTATTTTTAAATTTAATTATTGTATGCATGTATAAATTTTGTGTGGACATACATATAGACGTCTCTGCTTTCATCTTTTGTGAGTTCTGGGAATTGAACTCAGGTTGCTGGACTTGTACCTTTACTCACTGAGCCTCTTGCCAGCCTAAAATCTTTCTTATAAGTGATCACTTTCTCCCTAAAAATCCATTCAAATATCCTACAGAAACATTTTGTGTTTTCAGAAGTCAGTTTACTCCTGTGGTATGGGTCTCAGGGATCAAACTCAGGTCATCAGGCTTGGTACTGTGTGCCCTTAGCAACTGAGCCATCTCTCTGGTCATTATCTGTATTTCCTATGGAAGACATGTTTACTTCTTTCTTTTTATCTAAGTTAGGACTACTGTAGTCTCTCTCTCTCTCTCTCTCTCTCTCTCTCTCTCTCTCTCTCACACACACACACACACACATACACATACACACAGACCTTATCCTAGGGAGAAGGATTGATTCCCAAACTTGCACTGATGTCTAATATGCACTTCATGTGTGTTCAAAGGTGCAATTGCTGGGTCTTATGGTATGTGCACACTTCTAAGAATTGCTAAGCTGTTTTCCAGGGCAGCTATATGAGATAATTCTTTTGTCTTTAAGCTCCCCAGGTGATATAAATGTGCACTAGAGTGGTGG
>PVIU01010053.1:0-72268 GCA_004026605.1 Ondatra zibethicus
GAATGCTGGGAAGAAGGCAGTGTGGCAGACGCCATGTTTCTCCTGCCTGAGGCGGACGTTGGTTAGGAATCTTTCCCAGTAAGCCATGTGACATACAAATTATTAGAAATGGGTTAAACGAATATGTAAGAGTTAGCCAATAATAGGTGAGAACTAATGGGCCAAGCAGTGTTTAAATGAATACAGTTTCTGTGTAATTATTTCAGGGGTTAAACTAGCTGGGCACCGGGAATGCGACCGGCTCCTCTTACTACACTAGCTTGTTTTGTAAATCAGTTTATCATTTTATTCCTTCTTGGTTTAGAAGTGAAAGGGAGGACATTGTTGTCATGGGTATCAGAGTTGTTGACGGTCCACCACCAGGGAGCAGCACAGAGCCAGGAATCAAAAGGTTAGCTTTGGGTCTGCTCCCAAAGTCTCTTGGTTATCTGAACTCCTTAGGCCTATTTGCTCCCTTGTAACCACCTCAGAGTTTTTAAAAAACAATTATGGTTGTTTTAAGACTTGTTTGTTTTTGAACAACTTGGAGTCTTGCAGACTCTCCATCCCAAGGTGCAGTGGCTTGCTCCAAGCACAGGCAGCCCATGGGGAAAGGGAGGAGCTCTGAGTGAGTGGTGGAGGGGAGGTTAATGCTTTGACTTCCTCTTTACATCAGCGGGGATGGTTAGGAGTGTGCCAGGTGAGGCTGGCATTGGGCCAAGACTCGTACAACTAAGTTCCGGAAATCCTGCTAATTTATTGGAAGATGTTCCTGTCTCCAAGATCAGAACACCCGGAGCATTTGGGCAGAGTAAAATGAAAAACTAACCAATCAGAAGGATGCTGGATGATGAATATTTAATAGCATCCCACAGGCCCTGTCTGATTGGTAATAGCAAACATTTGGAGACTGACACCTAAAGTCCTCTCTTCTGTGGCATAATACCACCTTGCAACATCAATTTTATCAGTATGCTTAGGAGCTGTCTAGTGGTTCTTAAAGAGTACTAGAATAAATACCCCTGGGTTATTTACTATTATTATTATTGTAATAAATAGTAAATATAGCTCCTGGGTGTGGTTTAGTGGTACACACCTGGCTCTGGAGTTAGAATGCTTGAGTTCTAATCATATTATTATTGGTTGGCCCATCAACTTGGCAAATTTGATTCCCCTCACCCCCACCCCCACTGCTTCTCTCTAAGATAGATTTATGTATCCTGGCTGACCTGGAATTCTCTGTATAGACCAGGCTAGCCTTGAACTCACAGAGATCCTCCTGCCTCTGTCTCCCAAGTTCTGTCATCATACCCAGCCTACCCTCTTTATTTCTTAAATTGGACCTGACAATTTTCCACATGGTAGGCACTGGAAGCTCTTTTGCAATGAGTCTAACATAAGTAATGACATTCATGTTCTATAATAATATGGTATTAAAGCACAGTCAAGTATTTTAGCAGACACCTGATGCCCCAACATTATCATTACTGTCATGCGGTGAACCACAGTGTTAAAATGAATTTTTAAAAATTCATGCACATGTATTCTGTAAGCACACACACAAAAAAATAAATATCTGTTCCTGGCTAAAGTGTTTTTAAAGTAGTGCTGTGGCCTTCAAACAGACAACCTGATGTACATCCATAACTGTGCTCTGGAGAGAGAGAAGAAGAACAAGAGAACAGAGTGCTGGGGAGGATGGAGAGGAGATTGAAAGGGAAAGAGGAGAAGGAGATGAAGAAGAGGGAGGTAGGAGAAAGAGGAGGAGGAAGAGGGAAAACAGATGAAACAAGATGGGCAAGGAAGGAAAGGAAAGGGGGGAGAGGAGAGGAAGGAAGGAGTCCAGACTTTAAAGCCTTGGGACATGTTTGTCAATCGTTAGCAGAGTTTGCTGTGAAATTCTGCACATGTTGGAGTATGCTGTGCATTTTTATTCCTGTTCTCACTCTATTACATGAGTGACTATGGAAGCACAGTCAGAAGTTGTGAAGTGGCCCAGTGATGAGCTGTCCCAGTGGGTAAAGGGACTAGCCTGACAACCTGAGTTCAAGTCCCAGGACCCTAAGGTAGATGGAGAAAACTGACTCCCGAAAGCTATCCTCCGACTTCCATGCTTTGGCTATGGCATGGTCCCCACCTAAGTAAATAAATAAATGTATTTCTTTTAAGTTGTGAAGTGATAATAGGGGACAGTTTTGAGCCACATCAATGGAACTCATTAGAAATTCTAAGTAGATTCAGTTGGATTTGCATTTTTTGCAATGGCGTTTGAACCACTAGATTATTATGAAACACATTACCTCAAACAAGTTTTTAGCCTCATTTTAAGTGTTTAAGAATACACTGAAAGTTAAAAATAGAGCTAAATGTGTAAAGTATTAGTAAGAATAATCGATAAAAGGATAGATAAAAGATTATAACAGCCTATATAACAACTTAAACAAATGAATAATTTGAAAGGACTTCATGACTTTTCAGGAAATTTATAATCACATGGTCAATGCTTTGGATAATTTCAGGATGTAAAATAGTAACAATATAAAAGAAAGAATCCTTGACATTTGGAATGTTAGAGAGCATGATGGGCGCTGAATAAATCACGGCTTAATTCCATTGTCTTTAATTGTTGGACGTCGTCCCTGCCTTGTAATGCCAGTGTGTCCAACTTGAAGAACACTCATCTCTGCTCCTGGCACCTCTTCTTCCTTCCTTCCCTTCCAACCCACAACCAGGAATTCCAGGCACAGGTAATAGACACTGCTACAGTTTAATAAAAATAAATAAATATAGGATGAAAGGCCAGCTTGGAATCCCAGGCCAGGTCTTGTAGGCCAAACAAACAAAAGCTCATGCTCATTATTCATATTTTCTGAGAGGATGTCTCATGGTGGTAGGAATTAGAGTTAATAGCTTTGAGATCAATGACAATAGGCTAGCATTCCCATAGGCGATACCCACCAAGCACAAGTGTGTTGGTGCTTTAGCTATGTATCCGAACACTGTAGTTTGGCTCCAGATTAGCTGAACTAGAATTCAGTTTGGCCCATGTATTTAGATAAGGCTTGTATTACTCAAGTCATTTTTTATTGGTTCACAAGTCAAAATCTAAATTAAAAAAAATTACCCTGACAACCATGCACCCTTCCTATCACCATCTCCAAGCTCTTCCGAGCTCCATGTGGCTGGGCCAGGATCCAGTTTTGTTCCCCATTGTGTCAAAGTGCTTCATGGTTTAGAAATAAAATGGCCCCAGAAGAACTCATGTGTTGAAGCCTTGATCCCCAGTGCAATACTCAGAGGTTAGGAAGTGACTGGATGGTGATGGCTTTAATTTAGTCAAAGTCTACTGAAAGGGTCATAATTCAGCAGTGCATTGGAAGGACTGCAACTGCAAAGATGGGATCTGACTGGAGGCATGGCTTCCTGAGGATGACTCTGAAGGGCGTATGCTTCCTGCTAACATGGTGTTCTGATTGCCCCTGGCTCCTGAGCACCATGGGATGAGCACCTTGACACCACCACATGCCCCCAGAATGCTGCTCTGCCTCACCAGAGTCTAAAGCAGATGGAATCAACTGACCACCGATTGAACCCCGAACCTACCCTGCTTTGCATTGTTTTTCTCAGGTATACTTTCATGAGTGTAAAAGTAACTAACATAGCAGCCATTCTGCAGGGATAATCCAATGTTTTTCTTTGAAACGAAAGAAGAAAACCAAGGAAGATAACAACTTTTGAAGGAAGAGTTGTCCCTATCTTAAAAGCTTTCCTGGCTGTCCCAATTTTCAGAAAATTTGCCTGCCTCCAGTTAGTCATCTATAGCACAACGCTATCACCTAAGGCTCAGAGAACATTTTTGAAGGACTAGAGGACCAGGATGCTTGCTATGAGAAGGTATTTTCTAGACACAGCGTGGAAACTACACATATGAAACACCAACAAGATAATTGCCTTAAACAAGACCTTCATAAAGACCATAACAGCTAGGATGTGGGAAATTTCACAAGGCCACCTTCCTAGATGAAGAACTTCAAGTGGTCAATGACTGCTGAAGGGGGAGAATCAAGAATCAATTTTCTCCAACCTCTGAGTCTCTCGATAGGCTATCCAACCCTAAGTGGTCAGTGTGATGAGGCAGACTCCTCTGTCTTGTCTCAGATGCAGCCATCTTTGGTTTAACCTAAAATTGACACTCTCCCTTTCCTTACCCCCATGAGAAAGTACCCAATCCTGTTCTAGAAACTCAGGGTCTCAGCTAACTGTTTGTGTTTGGCTTCTGTTAAACTGCTTGCTTGCTTTACTTCCCCTGCAACTGCCAACCAGGAAGTAGTTATGCTGTGTACTTTCCCTTTAAAAGGATCCCTGTAAAATGTATTTGGGGCTTCTGTGTGAGAATTTATTTCACTCCAGGCAGTCACTGGATTCAAACAGACTCTCATTTTGGACTCTGGTCATGCTGAGTGGTCTTTAGTTCTCTACCTCACAACAGTCAGCCCCAAAACCGTGTATATATGTGTAGCACTAAATTATGTCAGTAGTGTGTGTGAAAGAGAGGAGAAGAGAGAGAAACAAGGGAGGTCATGAATCCAAGAGGGAGTTGGGGAGGGCAGGGAGGAGTAGAAATGATGCAAATATAGTATACTCATGCTATAGGAAATTCTAGTATATATAATAGTAACTGGCACTAGCTTTTCAGGTTCTATACCTTTTTGTTCTTATGAAATACAGTGAATTCTAGGATTCTTACTTGTCACCCTTCTCAATCAATTCTCTTTATAATTCAGCCTTTCTTAAGGACATTACTGCATGATGTATGAACACAGCAAGGATTTTTACAGAGACACAGAAAATATAAGCACACATGCTTTGCTGTACCAAACTGACATCCAAGAAAAATAGAGCTGAAGAACATGGAAACTAAACTGAAAACTCGCTGTAGTCACTTCACAGCAGACTTAAGCAGGCAGAAGAAAGGATATGTGAGCCTAAGGACTGGTGTCAGTCTGAGCTGCAAAGGAAAGGAGGGTAAGAAAGCTTAATGGGATTCCAAGATTCTAGCAACCAACACATACATTTAAAAAAAAAACTTTCAGAGGAAAAAGAAAGCATACCCATAGAAATTATGCCTGTACACTTCTCAAACATAGGTGGGTGGTGTGGGAAGTCCTTCTGTCTATGTGTTTTTATTGGTTAATGAATAAATCTGTTTTGGCCAGTGGCTTAGCAGAATAGAGCTAAGCAGGAAAACTAAACTGAATGCTGGGAGAAAGAAGGCAGAGTTGCTAGATGCCATGGAGCCGCCAGAGGGGAAAGATGCAAGCTGCCAGCTGGAACCTTGCCAATAGGCCATAAACCTCATGGTAAAATATAAAATAATGGAAATGGGTTAATTTAAGATGTAAGAGCTAGCTAATGAGAGGCTAGAACTAATAGGCCAAGCAGTGATTTAATTAATACAATTTCTGTGTGGTTATTACGGGGCTGAGCAGCCAGGAACAAACAAGTGGCCTCCTTACTACAGGTGGGATCATTTAGAACAGGAATATCCCCTGTTACAGTTTGAATGTGAAGTGTTTCCCACAGGCTATATGTTGAATATTCAGTCTCTTGCTGGTGGTGCTGTTTCAGCAAGTGATAAAATATACTAGGAACTGAAACCTAGCTTGGGGAAGTATATCCCTGGGGTGTGCCTTTAAAGGTTACTCATGGTCCCTTCTTTCTCTGCTACCTGTCAACTACAGGCTACGTACCCTCTGCCATATTCTTCTGTTGCTGTTGTGACTTGCCTTAGGTCCAGAATCAGTGGGACAAAAGCCAATGGACTGAAATCATGAGCCACAATGTACCCTTCCAACCTCAAGTTATTTTGTCAGAGCAGTGACAGTACAACACATACCCAAAGTCTATGTGTCAAAGGCTTTGTGTCCAGCATGATACAATCTTGAAGTGTGCAAACATGAGGTAAGGTGAAGTGGAATTATTTAGGACATCAAGTGCATGCCAGGAAGGGGATCTGGGGACTCTGGTCTCTTCTCTCTTTTACTTCCCTCTCAGATCATGAATGGGATCTTCATCCAGAATAACCATGATATACAGAGGACACATAGGTCATACACTGAACCCTTTATTTGAGAGAGAGAAAAAAAAATCTTTTCTGTTTTTAAGATAATTATTTCAAGTATTTGCCACAGTAATAGAAAGTTGAACAACTCACTGGGGAAAGAATATATACATCTAGATGGAATGGTACATCTAGATTTATGAAATCATGAGATTTGGTCGATGAATCCCAAGTCCTTACCACTATAAGCAAGTTGTCAAAAATCAAAAGCAGAGAATTTTTCACATAGAAAAGTTCCTTCACTAGGCTATTGACATGTTTTTTAGGAGAAAGCTTTCAGATCAGAATGGAATGAGTTATTGTATTCAGAGTACTGTAAGTGAAAAAACAGTTATATTGCAATCTATGTCTTAGATCCCCAGTGAAGAGGGCTTGCCCAGCTTAGGAGATGTGTTGGGTCTGATTGTCCCCTAGCTTTTGAGTGGAGGCACCTGTGTCTCTCAAGGTTTTACTTTGCCAGGCTTATGTTGCAATGGCATAGCCAGTGTCCTTCATGCTTAGTTGTGGTATGTGTAGCTTCCAGTCCTGAACCAGAGCCCCAGAGGTCTGAAGCTTGGCTCCATACTTCACAGCACTGGCCAGACTTTAAATTCCCTGCCAGGACAGCACACGCTGTAAAGCATCTTACGCAGCAGCTAGAAATGAGGAAGTCATAATAAAATGCCTACCAGTCAGAGAAGGAGCTCGGCCCTCGTATTAGTCAGGCTTCCCAAAGAATGGATATATACAAAAAGGAGGGCTATTATATGGGCTTACACGCTCCAGTCTGGTTAGTCTGGAAATAGCTGTCTGTATGTTGGAGTGGCTGAGAATCACTCAGCAGCCCAACCTGGTGAAGAAGGCCTGGAGGATTCCAGAAGAGCTATAGTCTTTAGTTCCCATTGCAAGCCAGAAGCCTGGAGAAACTGGGTCCTGATGGCAGCGCAGGAATTTAGCAACGGTGACAGCAGCAGCAGAATAAGGGGAAAAACAAGATAGTGAACTCCCCAGAGAGATAGGAAATGCAAGCGCTTTCCCCCAGGTTCCTTTTATCTTGGCTGCCACCGGAAAGGTGACATTATTCTTAGGGTAGTAGGTCTTCTACTTCAAAATAACCTAATCAAGAATACGCCTCGGAGTTGTGCCCAGCACCTTATCTCTTAGATGATTCCAGATGGTGTCGATTTGACAGCCAAGATTAATCACAACAGCCCTGTCCTGATTTGGGCATCTTAGAAAGACACGCGATATAGGGACTTGGTAGAGACCGAGAGGTAAACTGCTTGTGTGTCTCTGGCTATCTGAATTCCAGCAGCAGAGGATGAGAGGCCAGCCTTGGAGAACAGAAGCGTCTGCTGAAGGGTCCGTGATGAGCCTCTGCCTCTGCTCACGCGCTTACTGCATGCATCTGTCTACTGTACTCATCCTTCCGCATGACCCAGGCGTTCCTGGGTATTTAACCAACAGAGTCAAGTCAGTCTATCACGCTTGCATGTCAATCCTTATCATAACCCTTCTCTCAACAGTTAAGTTATTGAAGCAACCTAGGTGTCAGTCACAAGTGAAGGAGTAAGGAAAATGTGGTATATAAGCACGGCAGGATTCTTTTTTCTTTTCTTCCTTCCTTTTTATCTTTTACCTTCTCTCTTTTTTTTCCTATAAAGAACAGAGCTATGTCACACAGGAAAATGGATGATAATCACATTAACTGAGATGATCACATTGCATTGAATTAAGCCAATCTCAGAAAGATGGCTTAGGCCTCCGCAAGGTCCCTTGCTGCTCAATTACCTGAATAGCCTCCCCGTCCCCATAGCGAGCTAAGAAAGTGAACAGCAGGCCCAGGATCAAAGTGACACTCTGTGGCAAATACCGAGGAATGCCACCCTCCCTTTACTGCTGTGGCCCACAGAATCACACACAGCACTGAGTCGGAAGGCTTACGGTGTCAGAGTAGAATACAGAGATGAGAAGAGCTTGCGCGCTTAGCTTTCTTTCCCAGAAACAGCCTAGGGAAACCATTACGCTGTCACTGTTATGGTTACTATTAAAATAGGATGATATTTTGAGTGCTGAGAATTATGGTCATTGGGAGGAGGCTAGTAACAACTCCTTAATCAGCAGTCTATTCTGGCCATTTTCTTTCCCCACGTTCGCAGAGACTGCTTCATTTAATGCTCATATAAAGCTGTTTTTTATTTTTTTTTCTCATTGGGTGATGAGGAAGTCAGGGTCCTATACGCTTTCCATCTATCCCAGTTTGCTTTCTGTCGCTGTGATAAACAGCATGACCAAAAACAACTTGAGACAGGAAAAACCTTATTTGGCTTGCACTTCCCTGTCACAGTCCATCACTGATGGAAGTCAGGGCAGGAACTTGGAGCAGGAACTAATGCAGAGGCCATGGAAATGCTTCTGGCTCCCATTGCTTGCTGAGCCTGCTTTCTTCGACAGCCCAGGACCACCTGTCCAGGGGTGGCACCAACCACAACGGGCTGAACACTCCTGTGGCAATCATCCATTAAGAAAATGCCACACAGACTCGCCTTCAGGCCAATGTGATAGAGACATTTACTCAGTTGAGGCTCCTCCTACCAGATGACCCTCGCTTATGCAAAGTTGACAAAACAAACAAACAAACAGTATAAATGCTGGACTTCAGGTCACTCCTTTCCTTTCCTAACTTACACTTGGACATCTCAGATCTCAAGTCCCAGAGAGGAAATTGGTTGCACGCCAAGAAAACCCTAGGTCCTGGGAGTTCTACATCCCCATTTGCCTGTTTGTTCATACCCTTCGGACAGTCTTGCATAGCCAGCTCTCTTGGGTCACTTACATTTGTTCCTGACTAAACTTTGTAGCCCTTTTAAGAGTCCTGCCACAGCCTACCAGAAGGGAAGGTGAGGAGCTAGAAGAGGTAGAAGGTGGGCCAGTCAGTGGTGTTCTCACAGTGGCTTTGAGCACAGCTGAGAGACTTAGGCCTTCACTCGTCTGAATAGGATGTAATGAGTTGGCCAGCAGCCAAATTCCACTGAGACCTGTGAGCATCAGAAGGGAAAACCTTCCCTTCCGTTGCTTTAGATTTTCCTTTATAGCTGCATGCTTTATGAACAGCAGCTAGTGGATAGGAAACTAGTTTCCAGCTCCTGTTCATCCCTTTAAAATCTTTTTCTGAAGCTGGGCTAACATATGGTTTTTGTGTCAATTTTTTAGGCATTCATACAATTTTTTCACGATGCTTTATTTTTAAAAAATTTTAATTTAATATATACGTTTATATATTATTTATATATAAATAAATATATATTTATTTAATATATTTTATATATATTTAATATATTTTATATGTGCGTGTATATATATGTGTATATATATATGTATATATAGTGTTCTGGGTACCAGATCTCATTATAGATGGGTGTGAGCTATCATGTGGTTGCTGGGAATTGAACTCAGGACCTCCGGAACAGCAGTCAATTCTCTTAACCTCTGAGCCATCTCTCCAGCCCCTGTGCTTTATTTTTTCGACTTGTTTGTTTTATAGTATGCATATGAGTATTTTGCATGTGTATATGCACACAACATGCCTGCAGTGTTTGTGGAGGCCAGCAGAGGGCGTCAGATTCCCCTGGAACTGGAGGTACAAATGGCTGTGAGCTGCCATGTGGGTGCTGGAAACTGAACCAAGGTCCTTTGTAAGAGCAACAAGTGTTCTTAACCGCTGAGTCATCTTCCTAGCCCCTAGAGTACTTAACTATAATTTTCAAAATACTGGAAATATTAACCACCAAATGTCATACAGACAAATGAGAGTTTATCCTATTTTTTAAGGATTTCTAGAAAAGAGAATTAATGATTTCCCTTAGTTGTTCTTTCCCGAGGTCAGCAGCATTCACTGAAGGAATCTTTCTCTATTGCCTGAGTCCTAGTTCTCTCAGCACCTGGCACTCCTTCCTCTCGGCCCAGTGGAATAAAGAGGAATGTGTCACGGCGACTGAGAAGGAAGAGTTAATGTATACGCCATGAAATGCTCTGCATTTCAGAGCAAGAAAAAAGAAGAACTAGAAATTAAATTTTAATAGGCCACAAGATTTGGGCAGCAATCAATGGATTTCTCTATCGTAACAATTACACACACCGCTGATCTAAGATCAAATATTTATGTCTTCCTCTCCCTGCCAGAGAAAATGCTAGCATTTCCCTGGTTACGGTTATTACCGGGGTAATTCAGTAGAGGGTCAATGAGACTGAAGATGTCTTCCACAGGGCAACCAGCAACAGAAAGCAGCAAACGCCTGGAAACGATGAAGCACGGCTGGAGGCAAGGCAAATGGAATAAAATACTGTGTTTGAGTAGATATTTTAGGCAATAATTCTAACTTTACCGGAGGACTATCATTTTGCCTCTCAGTGAAACACATACAAAAGAAGACAAAGAAGCCTGGTGCCAACAGGAAACAAAAGCTCTTCCTACTTCCTTCAAGAACTTTCGTTTCTGGGAGTGAGCAGTTCGGATAAGACTCTTCCCATTATGCCTAAGGGGACATGAAATCATTTTTTAAGATGAAATACTGAATCTATTTCTCCATGGAAGAAAACGTCACCTTGTGTGTTTCTAATATAGGGAGCAGTAACAGAATAATTCTGCTCACACGGGATGCCATCAAACAATGCTAATGTCTCATTCACCTTAAAGGACCGGGGCTTGCTTCCCCGGCCCATCAACAGCAGCATCGGCATCACATTGTCAACTGCCATTGACTGTGACTTTGATTGTATAATCTTGCAATAAATTCTGTGTTCCATATCCTTTCAGAAATAATTATAGAGCTGCCCTTGGAGATCTTTAGACTTAATAACTCATAGTAAATTATTTTGCCTATCCTATATGACTTTCTTTTCTGTTTTTTTGTGATTTTTATTTGATTTCAAAGAATGTATAAAATTCTGTTAATTTTTTTTTCTCAGTGAGTTCAGAATATATAATCCAACTGACCTTACAAAGGCATCTTCAGTCTCCACTGGGCCTCTGAAGTGGGACTGTCTCCCATGAGGACACATCTATCCCATGAGAACATACCCTATGAGGACATATCCCACAGGGACACATTCCATGAGGACACACTGTAGAGTACTTGAAAATAGACTAGGAGCAAGAGAGACCTGGTCAGAGGAGTGTGTCCTAAAAGAATGGCCTCCCTCCATCAAGTTCAGAAAATACTAGGTCTGCTTGGGTTTGGGGAGGTTTCATATAGAAAGGTCTCAAAGAGGGATCAGGGCTCACAGTTGGTCAACACTAGAGGAAAGCTGGTCTCTAGTAGCAAGAGAAGGCATTTTGTAGTAAACGAAGCAGAGGTCAGGAGACATTATTTCAGGGAGTAAGACGGTTGCAAAAGAAAGGGGAAACGTTGGTGGCACGTGGGGTCCAGACACCTGCGCTTCACGAATTAGGAGACAAGGGAAAGTTTCTCACTTCCAGCAGCACAGGGCATGAGGGCTGCAGTTGGCCTCACTATAGATAAGAACGTAATTCACTCTTATTGACAAACAAATGGAGTACGGTAGCACACACTTGTGATACCAGTGCTCGGGAGGTTGAGGCAGGAGGATTGCAAGTCTAAAGGTAGTTTGAGCTTCATAAAGAGACCTTGCCTTAAAAAACCACTTAGAGAATGGACAGCAAGCCATGGCAGATAGTTTACAATGAACGCATCTTTTCTACGCAGAACTAGAGAACTTGTCCCTCCTTTTGTGGCAAGAGTATGAAAACTGTGTTTGTTCACTTTCCAGCCTAGTGTTCTGTTTTAAGGACCTAGGTTGGTGAAACTATGGGGAGTACTGTGGGACTTTTTCTGAGAAGCAAACAGCTGTTGATTTGTCCCAGATAGGACACCAACGACAGATGGACGAAACAACTTCACCCGAGTCTAGCCTGGGAATAATGAGTTTATTGGAATCACTGCTAGGAGCATCAGTGAGGGGTTCTTACAGGAGCACGGGTGATTGCAAGGCAGCTGAATCATCAAGAAGCTCACTCCAGTATAGGCGATGACTCACAAAAGCTGTGCTCCTGAAGCCCCCTGTACAACTTATAGGCTGCCCCTTCTTCCATCTCCCCTGCTGTAGCCTTTGCTTATTGCTCTAGCCCCTTGGAAAAGTGAATCCTGTAACTTTTCTGAGCTTCCCTTGGCCCTGTCTTCTGTTAGCGTGGGATTTCTGAGTCTCCTACTCATGGCAATGTTTCAATTGGGAAAATATAGTAACTCAAGAGAGGGCAGGGAAAAAAACTTTTTACTGAGGAAACAGTGAAACAGTTCACTCAGCCTTCCTATCTGACTCCTCCGGCTTGAGTCACCTTGAGAGGAGCCTGTAATCTGCAGCACTGAAACACCTTCACAGGATCGCCTATTACACAGTCAGCAAGAAAACAGAGCTCCCCCATTTACCCTGTATCACCCTCTCTTAACAGCTGCCACAGGAGCACAAGGAAGCTGGTCATACTGTCCCGGATGTCAGGACGGTTGAGGGCAATCTACTCACTTTCCCCTCTGCATAGGGCCTAAACCCATGGGATGATGTAATTCACATTCAAGGTAGAACTTCTCTCCTCCGTTAAACCATTCAGAAAATGTCTGCCCAGGCATGCTGGGAGGTTTGTTTCCTACGTGAGTCTAAATTCAGTCGAGATGATAATGAAGATGAGCCATCACGGTTCCATACCCAAACACATCACTTTAAGTCATAACATCCCACCCCTAGCCCCTAAAGTCTCACTTTTGTCCCATAGTAAGAAATGCACTTAGCCTAGCCCTAAACATCCCCAAAAAGTCTTTAATAGTGTCCCAGTACTGTTCAAAAATCTAAAGTCTCCTCTGAGACTCAAGACTGTTTCCTAAGAAGGAACGACACACTTCTACTACACAATGACACAGAATAAGCATTCTCATTCCAAGGGGGAGCGAGGGAGGCACAGGGAAGAGATAAGGCAGTTCTTTAAGAGGAATGGACCTTTCTTGGTCCAGATGCGCAAGACCCAGGAACTTAATATATCAGACACTCAACGGTTATCAAAGTCACCCAGAGAGTGGCTCTTGAATTTGTCGTCTCAAGCTTAAAGATGAGGGCTCACAAGGGTGCAGACAAAGCAAAAGCCAAGTGTTATTCAGGAAAATTGAGCAAAGGTAAAAAACTAAAGGAAAGTGATAGAAACTCCTAAAGACTGAGAGGGAGCCCAAGACGGGGAAGAAATCTCTGAATGCTTGTCTGGGGCTTTCTGTATGACTTCTGGCAGAAACAGAACAAAGACTGAGATATTTTCTGTTGAGACTGGTTAATTCTCTAAACATATTGGGGCTGAGCCAATTAGCAGATGACATGCTGTGTACACGTTCTTAGCCCAACCATGGAGATAACCACGTCAAGTAGGGGACACAGAAGCTTCCTTCTCACCACCCGTGGTGTTAGCTGCTGACCTAACCATCTGCAGCTCACCTATGCTAACCACTAGGCCTGGTTGGCATTGCCACTTCTAACCTTGCAAATGTGTTGCTGGCTGTTAAATGAGACTCTCTTAGCTATCACACATGTGTGGCAAGCTTGTAGTTTTCACTATGGGCCCTTCTTCTTGCTACCTATTAAAAGCTCTCCTGTCTCAGAAGTATCAGACCAAAGAAAGTCGAAACTTAGGAGGACAAATGCCTAAGCCTTTAGCACCATGTCCAGCATCACAGACCTGCTCCACAATCTTCTGGGTGACAATAGCCTCCTCACTGCCACCTCTAACGTGCTCAGTCTTTCTCTTGAGCCTCTTTCAATCCACACCTGCGGTTTTTCCCTCACGGATGTCCCATAGACTTAGCATTTCCAACATCCTGGCATCTCCATTACAACTTAGGCTTCTTGGCTTCATTAATGACTTTGGGGTACCTTCTTATAGAAAGAAGCAGGCCCTGCTGCATGCTGTATAGCTTTGGTGGCTTTCTGGAAACTTGGTGCTCCCCATGTGGCCCTATAACTCTTGAATCGTTCATGGCAAACCCAGCACCACATGAATGATGTGACCAAGTACTGCTGACAGTTTGACGTGTAACTTGACCTCTTTGGATTACAGCTGCAGCCTGTGTGTGCCTCTGAGGTTGACCCCAAAGAAGCATTTCCTTAGGCAGTTATTTTTCATCATGGAATATTGGTTTTGATGTTTTCCATCTTAAGCGCCCTCCTTTAAAATGAATATCCAAGTTCTAACTTGGAGCCTTTGAAGGAAAGAGGTCTTAACATTCGAGCACCCTTCCTAGTGATCCTGTGCAAAGCACTGAGATTTTTCCTCAATGGTGCTAACCCCTTTAACAGTTACAGCGTTTGCCCATCTACCCTGTCTGCATCCTCAATGGTGCTAACTGTTACAGCATTTGCCCATCTGCCCTGTCTGCATCCTCAGTGGTGCTACAGTTACAGCGTTTGCCCATCTGCCCTGTCTGCATCGTCAGTGGTACTAACAGTTAGTTACAGCGTTTGCCCGTCTGCCCTGTCTGCATCATCAGTGGTGCTACAGTTACAGCGTTTGCCCGTCTGCCCTGTCTGCATCCTCAGTGGTGCTACAGTTACAGCGTTTGCCCATCTGCCCTGTCTGCATCCTCAGTGGTGCTACAGTTACAGCGTTTGCCCATCTGCCCTGTCTGCATCGTCAGTGGTACTAACAGTTAGTTACAGCGTTTGCCCGTCTAACCTGTCTGCATCATCAGTGGTGCTAACAGTTACAGCGTTTGCCCATGCACCTTGTCTGCAACTTTAAAGGCACACTCTGTTCCTTGGCAAACTGCACATTTCAGTATTTCTGCTCCACTTACTGCTCTCGATGCTGCCGCCACTATATCTTGATAAGAGCAGTGGATAACAGCCACTATGTGGCTCAGATGCTATCTGCCTTGACATCTCCACCACCAAGCTTCCTAGTCCACCACTTTTTAATTCAGCTCCACTGCAGAAAGCAGCCAGTGTCCTGAGATTTTTTTCTCCATGATGTAATAACATGAGTGACCTCTGACCCAGTTCCTAAATAGAGTCTTGCTTCCCTCTGACACTACATAAGAAGTCTTCAATGTCTGCATTTCTATTGGTGTTCTGGTCTTTCAAACTTCTACCAGAATGGTCCATTAAATTCTGCTTTGACATTCCTCCCAGAAACAAGTTCAAAAGGCCTTAGAACATCGGTTGCCAGACCATTGGAAAACACAGATATTTGCATTACAGTTCATGACAATAACAAAATCATAGTTATTTATAAAAAAGCAACAAGCTTAATTTTATGGCTGGGGAGTCACACAGTTTGAGGAACTATATTAAAGGGTAACAGCGTTAGGAAGGCTGAGAGCCACTGCCTTAGAACAATGTGGTTATCTTTATCATAGCAATGGCCCCACTATTCACTGCCATTTCACTGTATAACTTTGTTTGTTTGTCATTGCTATGACAAAGTCCCTGATTTTGAAGAATTTGAAGAAAAGAGTGAGAAGTTTTTCTGACTGACAGTTCTGATGGATACAGTCCATCGTGGTACGGCAGGCACAGGAGCAGGAGCAGGAGGCAGCTGGTCACATTCCATCCACCTCACCCTCAGGAAGCAGGGGGTGATGGACACTGGTGCTCAGCTCACTTGCTCCTTTGTATTCAGCCCGGAACTCTGGTCCATGGATGCTGCCGCCCAGAGGTTTGTTTTCTAGCTGATTCTTGAGCGCAAGGGGGTTCAGAAAAACAAACCAAAATAGCCACTCTGTGGGTGAAAAGGGAAAAGTTATTCCAAATTGCCAAGGCTATCTCTCTGGGAAAGTAGAGGGAAGTGATGGTGTGGTGTGGTGGTTTGGTTGGAATCTTCTGCATTATAAAGAAATGGGTACCTGGGACAAAGGGAGCCTGTGAGTTGGGGGTGTGGGGGCTTCCAGTCCTTGTGAGTAGGGACTAAGGGAGTGTGG
This sequence comes from Ondatra zibethicus, assembly GCA_004026605.1. Taxonomy (NCBI): domain Eukaryota; kingdom Metazoa; phylum Chordata; class Mammalia; order Rodentia; family Cricetidae; genus Ondatra; species Ondatra zibethicus. Next base: position 16,048 of record PVIU01010053.1, read on the forward strand.
ACGTTGAAATGTTGATAGGCACCATAGGCATATTTTAATGGAAGAGCCATTTGTCTTTTTTGATCCAGGCAAAAAGAATGACTATTTTTGGCAAGTATGAACTAGTTCCCCAAGTCCCGTGGGAATGCTGGCTTCTGTCTGTCTGCCAAGGTGTGAGAAAAGGAGTTTCTTCCAGACCTGGCAATTCTAAATTCAGATAAGCCGTCAACGAAGGTGACGGGTACTGGGTATGAAGACTGAATGAGAAAATGTGCACATTAGGCCTGACACCACAGAGGCACGTGATGAATCTTCGTTGTCTGTCCTTCTGCTATTGAGAAATACTTCCTTCATGTATGTTGTCAACGAGTCTAGAAAATACAGAGGCGAAATGTCAAACAGCTAAATGCTATGATTTTTCACTGGGTGGAGACATTACATTCTCAAGCAAACCAAATATGTTGTGAATGAAATCAGGAACTACCGTATTTATCAGATGAAGTCCAGTTGTCCCAGGAAGCACCTCTCCTCTCATCCCAGGTGTTCAGCACAATTCTGGGCACATCATGTCACTTCTCCCTTTACTGAGACTGTTCCACCAGAGGCCATCTGAAGTAGAGGTGGTGAGTGGCCAGGAATTCTGAGGGGTGACTCTCCTGTTGTAGTGATTTCTGACATCCGGAAGTCCTTACCAAATGCATGACACATACATATTAAAGGTACTTAAATAAAAATTATCACCAGAACCAGGCAGTGGTGGCGCACGCCTTTAATCCTAGCACTTAGGAGGCAGAGGCAGGCGGATCTCTGTGAGTTCGAGGCGAGCCTGGTTTATAAGAGTTAGTCCAAGGACTACTAGGACTGTTACACAAAGAAAACCTGTCTCAAAAAAAAAAAAGCATCAGAATCTAAGCTCCTTGAGGACCAGTCGGTATCCTGATCACCTCTGTGTTCTGGGTGCACAGCCCACGGGAGACTCAGTAGCATCTCTTGCATGTGAACCTTGGTATAAATTGTGTCAGTTATTTCATTTCTAGCACATCTTTTCTCCTCTCAGCAAAGACCCTGGCATGGCAAAGTGAACGGTTTGCCTAGATTGACTCAGTTATGAGCAGCATAGTCAAGACTTTTAGTGAGTTCACATCTTCGGGCCTTCATTTCCAATGTAGGTACTCTGTGTGCAGAGCCACCTGTGTGTGTGTGTGTTGGGGGGGACACTGGCCCAAGAGATGCAACTTGAAGGAGAAATGGGAAGTTGGGGACAGGAACGTTTTCCTCTAATTATGAGCTTGCCTACATCCTACACCCCGATAGCGGTGGCCATTCTCTCTTTAATTGTCTCTAGACAAACCATTTAAAGATTCCCCTCCCACTTCCTCCCCTAATGTACAATATAGCTCTTCAGATACTTGTGGGGGAAATTAAGTTATCCATTCAAAAAGCCTCTCTGATGATGGCTAGGTTGGCAAATCTTCAGCCTTCAGTCCTGGGAGCAGGGTGGAGACATAGAGGAGAAACAGAGAAAGCCATAACCGGGCCTTCTGTTTTCCCTCTGATTTGCAAGGCTCTTTGCCTGTTTGTCCTAAATATCAGAGACAGAGGAGTGGCTGGCCCTCAGCCAGATAAGGCAGTGTCCCACAAGAGAGCCTGCCTGCCCCACCCCTGCTGCGATGGCCAGGTTCATGTAAACAGGGTGGCCAGGACTGGCCTCTGAAGAAGGAAGGTTTCCTGCTATTTCTTTCTTCTCCCAGGAACCACTATTGTTTTAGCAACTATCTGAATATGAAGCTGCTGCCTAGGTTTTAAAGTCCCCATTTCTTGCGGATATGTACCAAGCTTTTACTTTTAGGCCACCAACCAGCTCCCAAATCATGACTTATTATTAGTTTTGAATACTCGGCCTAGCATAGGCATGTTTCAGGCTAGTTCTTTTATCTTAAATTAACCTGTTTCTCTTTATTTACCTTGTACCTTGTGGCTTATTACCTTTCTTACTTCGGTACATCTTACTTTCTCTGTTTCTCTGCATCTGGCTAACTTCTTGCCTTGCCTGACTTCTTGCCTTGGGCATGTCCCTTGTTCTCTCCTCTCTTTCTCCATTCCAAGCCTAGATTTCTTCTCCTGTTTATTTTCTTTTGCCCCACCCATCTTTTCTCCTGCCTAGCTATTGGCCATTCAGCTCTTTATTAGACCAATCAGGTGCCTTAGGCAGGCAAGGTGAAACAAATGCAAGACATCTTTTCATAATTAAATAGATGCAGCATAAACAAATGTAACACATATTTACTTAGTTACATAGTCTGCAGCATAAACAAATGTAACACATCTTATCCTAGTTAAAATAATATTCCACAATATCTGGATATTTTTTAAAAAGAAGGTAAGGAGGGGTTTACAGTCATCTGTAACTCCAGCTAGTCCAACAATGGCTGTTTTCTGTCAGAAAGAACAAGAATATGTTAGTTGGTCTTCAGTATTCACTGGGATTCCCAAGAAGTAGGTTTCAATACCCACGAAGTGATGCCACAGCAGCAGGGCAGATGAACTCGCCAGCAAGAGTGAGGACAAGTGGGCAAAAAGCCAAAGCTTTCTTTTTCCATGTCCTTTCCTGTGAGCTGCTGCCAGAAGGTGAGGCTCTGGTTTAGGGTGGGTCTTTGGCCCAGTCAAGAAAATCCCTCACGGAGGTGCCCAGTTGCTTCGAGTTTCAGTTGATTCCAGATGTAGTTAAGTTGAGAACCAAGGTTAGTCCTCCCGTGGATGGATAGGAGTCCATCACTAGACCCAGTGTGGCCGGGCTTGGGGTGCAAGGACTGGAGATGCGACAGTGAAATGGACCCTTTGGGGGACTCGGTTAACACGCATGGGAAATAATGAAGTATGTGACAGCAGTAAATTCAAGCCAGGCTTGGTGTCATGCACCTGTAATTCTAGCTGAGGCAGGAGGATCACTTAGATCCCAGGAGTTAAGGACCAGCCTGGCTAAAGAGCAAAATCTGGTCCCCCAAAAAAGGGTGGTGGAGAGGGAGACTGTAATTAATGATGGTCCAGGGGTTAAGGATGCATGCTGCTTTTCAAAAAGGACTGGAGTTCAGATCCCAGCACCATCGTGGAGCAGTTTATAGTCATCTGTAACTCCAGTTCCAGGAGATCAGATGCCTCTGGCCTCCATGGGCTCCACACCACTTGCGCATATATATACTTATATATAATTTAAAATAATAAAATTAAATCTTTTTATTAAAGAAAAAAGAGTACATCGCCATTACGGTGGTGTGGTAGCAAGCAGGTGTGGCAGCAGGAGCAGCTGAGAGCTCACATCTCAAACCACAAGCAGGAAGCAGAGAGAAACTGGCAGTGTCAGGAGGCTTTTAAACCTCAACCCCACCCCACCCCCAGTAATACACTTCCTTCTGCAGAGCCACACCCCCTAAGCCTCCATAAACAGCCTCATCAGCTGGTGACCACGTGCACAAATGCCCAAGAGGATGGGGGAATGTCATTCAAACCCCACATATAGTAATAAGGAATAGAAATGCATTTAGGCATAGGGAGAATGTGGGGCTAGATTGAGGTTTACATGGCAGACTTAGTAGATTGAAGCAAATATCATGAGCTAAAGTATATTTTTCTGGAGTCTTTCAGTCTTTGTCAGAAAATCTCAAGCCTCCTTTATGTCTTTGTTTTTGTTTTGTTTTGTTTTGTTTTGTTTTGTTTTTTTGTTCCTGAGCAAAGGACTGGAGAGGCCTATAGCAGGCAGGCCTCATCGGAAAGGAAAGTGAAGTAGACGTAATCAGAATTCTTTACGGAGCAGCAACTATGTACCTCTTTCCTTTTCTACCTACTGTGCATCTTTTAGTTGAAGGGTAGAGGGGTTAAGATACTAAAGAATGCTGCTAAAACTACAGCAGGTCAAAGGCGGCTTTAGCCATCACAACCCATGCATGGAAAGAGAATGACCGCTCTCAGAAGTACGAACAAAGCTCTTTATGACTGTTCGCAAATCCCGTGCCTGGTTTTGTAGACATGTTTATCATTCATTTTAAATGATAGTGACTCTCACTTGAGCTCTCGTATCTGCTGATACACAAGCTGCCTCTCATCTACACCGTTCTTCCCAGAGTACAGTCAGCGGGGCTCTGACCCACAGCTGTGCTGAGGGTGAAGGCATGGTGCAGTCAGTGTGGCTACAGTTCACAGCTGCACTGGGGTGGAGGCATGGTGCAGTCAGCGGGGCTCTGACCCACAGCTGCGCTGGGGTGAAGGCATGGTGCAGTCAGCGGGACTCTGACCCACAGCTGCACTGGGGTGAAGACATGGTGCAGTCAGCGTGGCTACAGTCCACAGCTGCACTGGGGTGGAGGCATGGTGCAGGCAGCGGGACTCTGACCCACAGCTGCGCTGGGGGTGAAGGCATGGTGCAGGCAGCGGAGTACAGTCCGCAGCTGCACGGGGGGCGGGAGGGGTAAAGGCATGGCAAATCTGCTTTTTGATGAAGAGGTGACTCCATGTTTCAGGGAACACTATGTGACCCCTCTGGCTCCATTTTCCAGACTGCAGGAGACACCTAATGTGTCGGCTTGTGGGAAAGACTGGTTGCATATGGAAGAATGACCCTTAAGGATTTGGCCCAATAAAGTGTTGTGCTGCCCAGTTTCATGTCAACTTGACACAAGCCAAAGTTATCTGAAAGGAGGGAACCTCAATTGAGATAAACATCTCTATAAGATCTGATTGTAGGGCAAATGAGTGAATCTAGAAACAAGAGTGAGGTAACCCAGACCCAGAAAGACAAATACAATATGTATTCTCTCATACGTGGCTTTTAGACATAAACAGAGAAAAACCAGCCTACAGGCCACAACCCCAGAGAAACTAGATGACAAAGAGGACCCTAAGAGAGACATACATGGATCTGCATTGGAAGGTAAAGAAGACAAGACTTCCTGAGTAAATTGGGAGTGTGGGGATCACAGGAGAGGGTAGAAGGAAACAGGGAGGAAGGCAGGGGAGGGGAGTGGAGAAAAATGTATAGCTCAATAAAAACAATTTAAAAATGAAAAATATCTGACTGTAAGGCTTTTTCTTAATTAGGGATCACTGGAGGAGGGTCCAGTCCATGGTGGGTGGGGCCATCCCTGAGCTGGTGGTCCTGGGTTCTATAAGGAACCAGGCTGAAGAAGCCATGGGGAGCAAGCCAGTAAGCAGCACCCCTCCACGGCCTCTGCATCAGCTCCTGCCTCCAGACTCCTGCCCTGTTTGAGTTCCTGTCCTGACTTCATTTGACAGTGAACAGATATGGAAGCGTAAATCGAATAAGCCCTTTGCTCCCTGAGGTACTTTGGTCATGGTGTTTCCTCACAACAATAGTAACCCTAGCCATGACAAAGGTCTAGCTACTATCCCATGTGAATTACCAGGCACTATGTATGATGATCCATCATCACTGTCAAGTTGACTGAATTTGTAATCACCTAGGAGATTACACCCCTGTGCATGCTGTGAGGGCTTTACAGGGATGAGAAAAGTCCTACCCTGAACGTGAGTGACACCATTCATGGCTGGGATCCCATACTAAACAAAGAAAGATGACAACAGGAAGCATCTGATCGGCTGTGTTCTTTCTGCTTCCTGGCTGCAACAGCCTGTGAGGAGCTGCCTACATTCCTGATGCCACAGCAAGTGTGGCTGTAGACACCACACCGTCTGTTACCACACCATCTGTGTCTTCAAACTGGGCACCAAAATAAATCCTTCCTTCCTGGAGCTTCTTTTTGTCAGTTGTTTGGTCACAAGGACAAGAAAAGTGGCTAAGCTATGTAAAAAAAATTATCACAAAACAAAACCACCTGTTACTGTGGATCCAGTGAGCCAGGAGCTCAGGCAGGTGAAGCAGAGAAGGTTTGTTTCTGTCTTCGGATTTCTATTGCTGTGAAGAGACACCATGACCAAGGCAACTCTTAAAAAAGAAAGCAATTAATTGGGGCTGGCTTACAGTTCAAAGGTTTAGTCCATTGTTGTCATGGCGGGAAGCATGGCGGCATGCAGGCAGACATGGTGCTGGAGAGGTAGCTGAGAGTTCTACCTCTGGATCTGCAGGCAGCAGGAAGAGACTGTGACACACTTCCTCCAACAAGGCCACACCTACCCTAACAAGGCTACAGCTCCTAATGGTGACACTCCCTAAGAGCCTATGGGGGCCATTTTCTTTCAAATCACCACACTGTCCTACATCTCGATCCTCAGCTGAAGGACTTCATAGCTCGGGTCTGGAATTATCTGAATCTGCCTATTCAACTATATGTCTCACCAGAGCCTACTAACTGAAACATACACAAACTCTCCACCCACAGAGTCTGAGGTTTGTCACAGCATTGGTGACTGGTTTCTAAAAGAGAAAATCCCCCCAAAGAAGGAGAACCAGGTAGAAGAGTTCAATTTTTGTCCAACTGTGCAGCCTTGGAAGCCACCTGTTATCTCTTCCTCTGTATTATGATGCTCAAGGCTGTCCATACTGTGCCCACACTCAGGATGAGAGAGCATGGATTCCATTTTTTCATTGGGAACAGCACTGGTTATGGTATAATCTGGTTAGGGTTACTATTGGTCATGAAACACCATACCAAAGCAACTTGGGAATTAAAGGATTTATTCAGCTTGCAAACCCAGGTGACATTCCATCATTGAAGGAAGTCAGGGCAGGAACTCAAACAGGTGGGAACCTGGAGGCAGGAGCTGATGCAGAGGCTATGAAAGGGTGCTGCTTGCTTGCTTGCTCCTCATGGCTTGCTCAGCCTGCTGTCTTATAGAACCCAGGACCACCAGCCCAGGAATGGTACCACCCACCATGTCCTGGTCCCTTCCCCACCAATCACTAATTAAGAAAATGTCCTACAGCCATATCTTACGGAAGTATTTTCTCGATTGAGGTTCCCTCCTGTCAGGTAACTTTAGCTTGTGTCAAGTTGACATGAAACTAGGCATCATGATGTAAGTTAGGAGCATGTGAGAAATTGGTAAGTAGATTGGATTGGCTATCCGTAATGAAGACCATCTGGTGAGACACAACATGGGGGTGACTTGGGTAGTTTTTAGAGGTACAAAGTCTGTTTTCACAAAGTCAGAATGTGCAATGGAGGGTTGGGGTGAGAAAATGGAGCACTTAAATGTCCAAGTTTGAGATACGGATGTATAACATCAAGATACAGAGGATAGTATTTTAAAATCGTGAGGCTGAATAAATATTACAATATATTTAAGATAATACATGATAGAAGGTAGAGCTAACCATCTAAAGACTTAGTAAACAGACCTGGTGCCTGTCATGTCAGCAAAAGCCAAGAATTGAGTCCTCAAGCTGTGCCTTATTCCAGAACAAAACAGTTCACTCTTGGTTACTTCCTACTTAGGGAGAGCTACTCCCACAGGGTCCCTTTCCTGAACAGAACATACTGCTAGTTCAGATATAAGTAAACCACGAAGTGAACTTTATGAAGAGCATAAATTAAATGTTAGAATGGGGTAAAAGTAGCTGCTCTTCAAGTGTGCATCGGAGGCATTCACTATGGGCCAGGGAAGATCAAGGAAGGAATCAAAGTTTAAGCTGCAACCCGAAAGCCAAGTAGAGAGATGGAGAGAAGTGACCCAAGTTAAAAATAGTAGCATGGCGCTGTGACCGAGGATGAAGCCCTCAGATAGGTGAAGATGCTGAAGGCATTAAAGAAGATGCTGAAGAAATGCTGAGTTTGGTGCTAGGAGTGTTTGCAAAGCCTCGTGTTGTGGCAAGGTTTAGCCACTACCCACAGCACGCTGAGAGTCCTTGAGAGCTTGAAACATGTGATGGCACTGGTTTTTTACACCACGAGGATCATTCTGACCATCGGAGGGAGGACGAGTTGGAAAGGTAAGAAGCCAGAGGGATGAAATAAGGCCTGCAATTCCACAGCCGACCTTCCCATTCTACAGCTTGCTGATCTTTTCACGCTTGACCTCTCTGCTTTGCCTCATGGCATCCAAAATGCATCAATGAAAATATCCCCTTGCTTGTACCCTACCTTCCCTTCCCGTTTCCTACTGGTGACCTCATCTAGTCAAACTCAACCCTTGTCATAGTCAACTGTCCATCTACTTGTCACAAATACCCCCGAAATGAACTGTTCTAGAAATTAATAACTCCATAAAGCAAACAAGGGAAAACATCCCCACACCAAAACCACCCCCACATGACCATGCTGACAGGTTTCACTTTAATCCTACGACATCACATAGGGTTTCGGTGTCTTCTTTGCTAGTTCTCCACCCATGTTCTTTCTAGGAGTCTTAAGTAAATATTCCGTTTCTTTTTTTCTGCTTTAACTTTCAGATTCTCATGCCTGCTAGTGACCTTGGTTTCTGTTCTCCAGAGAAAAGAGATGTTTTATCTGAAATAGCTTCTGAACCTTGAAGACAGTATGCTAGGTAAAATAAACCAGCATAGATAAACACCGTCTGTATCATCCCACTTATATAAAGTTGCTTTGTTTATACTCAAACGAGTATAAACACGAACAGAAGGTTGTGTGCAGGGCAGGAGAGATAACACAAACAGCACAGAGTTTCAGTTCTTCAGGGGAAAAAAAAAAGCTGTAGGAATCCATTACACAGCTGTGTGGATTATGCAATCCTTCTAAACCGCACACACAAATGTTGAGTTGATCACTTTTATGTTATTTTGTTGTTTTTAACCAAAACAAACAACAAAACCCCTTCTTGTTCCCCTCCAGTCTCTTTTCAGCGAGTTGATAGTATTCTCTTTTCAGCGAGTTGATAGTATTCTCTTTTCACAGGTCTCCAGCCTCCTGCTACTCATTTACCCCAAGGCAGTGGGGACCCTGGCTGGCCAGAGTATTGGCTTTAACAGGATGGTAATGCATGCTCAGAGGCTGCTGGGCAAGGAGCACTACCCCAGACTGAGAACATACTGAGCTGGTGCGAGTACATCAGGGTACAGAGAACACACAAAGCTTCCACAGTCCCTGTGAGTTCCTCTTCCAGGAGTCTGGAGCTCTACAGCCTGGTTGCCAGCATGAGCATCATCGGCCATTAGTTCCTTACCCTTCACACTTTAGCAGAGCTGCCAGTAAAGACAACCCGGAGATGGCTGTGTATAGTTAATAAATATCAGAAATGTGGATGCTTCTGCGATCAAGAGGCTTGGAGCACTTCGGAACCACAGTTAAGAATTGCCACAGAAAGTGCCAAGTGAGGTCACAAATTCACATCAGACACAAAGAATGGAATGTGCCAGGGAGAGATCTGGCCTCTGCAGCAGACAGAGGGGAGATTAGTGGAAGTGGCACCGAGAATCACCACCAAGGAAGGTGAGGAACCAGGGGAAAGCTGCTCAGCCCTTCCTGCACCCATGCCATCAGGGTGGCTCAAGACCACCCAAGGCTCAGAAGGGGGCATGGAGACACCCCAATACTTAGTCCTCCAACCCATGACCATGAGGGGTCTTGTGGTTAGTTTCCTTGGAATAAAAATGTGGCCGACTCATAATTCCTTTATTGAACAACTTTTTTTGCTTTCTTTCCAGATTCAGTCAAGAGAATATTTAAGGAGGCATGGTAGAATATTCCTATAATCCTTGGGAAGTTCCTTAAGACACTAAGGTAGAAGAATAGAGTTTGAAACCAAGGCCAGCTTAGGCCAAATGACAAGTGCCAATATCAAGAAACTCAAAACCATTACAAATAAAAGGGCATTTGACACCTGACCAATCATCTGGAGCCTTTTGGGGAGCTTTCTTTATTATCCTGTGAAGTCTTTGGTGCTTTCTTCCATGATAATCTCTAGGGAGAGATGTGTAATTATTGAAAATAACGAATAAAAAAATCAACACATCAATAAGTGGTTCTTTATAATTACCTATAAAGAAGATTATGTGTAGATTATTCACAAGGAGAAACAGTACCATTTCAAAAGTAGACTGCGCCTTCTATGAAGTAAGCTAGGGAAGGACAGCATAGTCCAGGGTCAGGAAATGTTCTCTAAAGGGCCAAGGGATAAAGATTTCTGATGTGTAGGCCATAAAGGTTCAGCAAATGAGGTGAAGGTGCGAAGAAGGTCATTCTGGGAATTGAATGTATTCATAAAGATGTGTTCCTTCTGAGTTGTAGAGCACGTGTAAGCACAGGCCCAAGGGTCAATCCCCAACTGTCAGAAAGAAAACAACACACATTCTCTAACAGTAGCCATGTGTGGGGGCTCAGAACCGCAGGTTCGCACTCAGGAGGCAGAGGCAGGAGATCTGCTGCAAATTTGAGGCCATCCTGGTTGTATTATTATTTTTCTGTTGCCGTGATAAAATATCATGACTGTTTTAGTCAGGATTCTCTAAAGTAACAGAACTTATAGAATTAAACTCCTCTATCTATCTATTTATCTATCTATCTATCTATCTATCTATCTATCTATCTATCTATCTACCTACCTACCTATCAAGAAAGGTGATTGATTGGAATTACTTACAGGCTATGGTCCAGCTAATCCAACAATGGCTGGCCATGAAGGTCTAAGAATCCAGTAGTGAGTCAGTCTACAAGGCTGGATGTCTCGGCTGGTCTTCTGTAGACACCGGAATCCTGAAGTAAGCTCTAATGTTAGTAAAGGGAATGGACTTGGAAGTAAGGTGAGAGCAAGCAGAAGAGAGCACAAGATTCCTTCTTCCGTGTCCTTCTATAGGCTTCAGTAGAAAGAGTGGCCCAGGTTAGATCTAATATTAAAGGTGTGCCTTGTTACCTCCACGATCCAGATTAGAAGTAGACTTTCTCACTTCAAATTAAGCAGAAATCTCTCACAGGTGTACCCTCCATTTGGGGTTTTAGTTAATTCCAGATGTTGTCAAGTCAACCAGGAATAGCCAACACAATGACCGAAGGCAGTTTACAGAAGAAAGAGTTTATTTGGTTTTCGGGTCTGGAGGGAGATCACATCTTCAACTCGCATGGGAAGCAAGGAGAGTGAACTGGAAGTGGGGAGAGGTTAATACACTCTCAACGCCTGCCCCCAGTGAGGTTCTTCCTCCAGCAACCTCTGCCCTCTACTGGCCCCAGAACCTTCCCCAAGGCATAACCATCTGGGGACGAGGTGTTCAAGAACCTGAGCTTACAGGGCGGACATTTCTCATTCAGACCACCACATTGGGCTCTGCAGTGAGGTCCTGGGCAGAGGAGACTAAATGCTGAGACTCTGTCATAAAAACAAAGCAGAACAAAACAAAGCTCCCATTGGCCAATGGAAACAGAGTTGCGCTCTCTGAGATAAATCCACATTCTTACAGTCAATTGATTTTGGACAAATGTGTGAAGAATACACTGTGGGAAATGATAGTCTCCTAAATGCTGTTGGAACATCTGCAGAAGCATCAAATGAGATTCAGATCCACATCTCATCTCGCATACAAAGGTCAACTCAAACGGCTTAAAAGACTCAAGAGTAAGACCTAAAGCTGGAAAGTGGTCTCAAGACCTCAGCAGGCATCTACCAAAAGCAAGCCTGCAAATGGATAATAGGTATGTGAAAACATTCTGAACAATTCAAACTAACATAAAAAAAGGCAATTAAAATGAGCACACATCTTTGAGAATGACTATTATTCAAAAAGACAAAAGGAAAGAAGTACCAAGGACAGAGGAAAGAGAACCATTTGAAGCTACTGCTTGCAATATAAATTGGTAATGCCTCTGAGGAAAACAGCTTGGAGGTTCTGCAAAAACTGAAAACTAAAACTAGCACATGATCCAGCAACCCCCAAACTAGGTCCACATCCAAGAGAGATGGAATCGGTGCCAGAGAGTACCTGCCCTCCCGTGTGCTTTTGGTGCTAGTCACAACAGTCAAGATATCAAGTCAATAGCCAGGTGCAGTACCACATGCCGTAATCCCAGCGGTCCTGAGGTAGACGTAGGAGAATTCAGCCTATACTACATAGCAAGTTCCAAGTCCAGCCTGGGTTACCTAGTGAGACGCCTATCTTTTTTTTAATATTTTTTCTGTATTTATTTATTATATATACAGTGTTCTGCCTGCATGCCAGAAGAGAACACCAGATTTCATTATAGATGGTTGTAAGCCATCATGTGGTTGCTGGGACTTGAACTCAGGACCCCTGGAAGAGCAACCAGTGCTCTTAAACTCTGAGCCAACTCGCCAGCCCGAGACTCCTATCTTAAAAACAAAATAAAACAAAACCAAAACAAAAACCACTGTTATAGTGGTGCATGCTTTTGATCTCAGCAATCAGGAGGCAGAGGCAGGTGGATCTCTGAGTTCAAGGCCACCCTGATGTACAGAGCAAGTTTCAGGACAGCCAAGGTTATACAGAGAAATCTTGTCTTGTGAAAAACAAACAAACAAACAAAAAAACCAAAACAAAATCCCTAAACAAACAAGAGCCTGAAGATGTGGAATATACATAATGGAATAAGCAACCTTTAAACAAGTGGAAATGCTGTTTAACGTGATATGAAGAAACCTTGAGGACATTAAACTCTGAAATAAGGAGTCACGGAAAGACACAGATGGCATGATTTTGATTCTATGAAGAACTGATTGAAACCAGATCTTGCTGTGTTTCCTAAGCTGATGAAACTCCTGAGCTCAAATGATCCTCCTCCCTCAGCATACTAAGTGTTATGGCCACTGTAGACTACAATTTAGAAAGGTCAATCTCACAAGAGCAGAGAATAAAGTGGAAGTGTTTCAGTTAGAAAACTAAGTCCCAGGGATTTACAGTATCCATGATGACCACAGTTAGTGCGTTGACTAACACACACACACACACACGCACACACACACACACACACACACACTGTTTTTTAAAGGCAGGATTTCACTGAGTTGCCCTGGCTGGAAGAAGCCTAGAGCGTTGGGAACATCACTACGTGCAGTTCTAATGGACCTCTTACTGCCTTGAATTCAACTTGGAATCTTGTAGAAATTTCCTTCCATTACAGTACTGCTTAGGGAGACATCAAAATTCTTGCCTTATCCTTCCTGATAAATGGTCCCCTTCCATGCTATGGGTAACAATTAGTTCCAGTACCTTTCGAGGAAGGTACGCAGTCAGAAGCTGAACTAGCGTGTATTTACTGCTGCTCTAAGTGGCATCTTCTCACCGTCCCACTAGGCCACGCCCTCTTTGTTACATCTCCTGGGAACATTTGCATTGACTTTTCCTTCTGCCCAGAACTGGCCCTTCAGACAGTAGTTGCATGCATTAATCTTACAGTTTCTCTGGGTCTTCATATTCCTTGAAAGTCAGAAAGTCAGCCTCCTCAGTCTAAACTCTGTCTGAAGCCCTGCCCCCAAGGTTATGTAAACAGTAACAGTTGGGGAAGAGAGATTTCCTGGGTCTGAGTTGCTTGAAGGAGATTCTGACCTGGTGAACCATACACAGGTCATTCAGGGAGCGCCTAGGAAGCAGCGTTCCAGTGATGAAGCTTTTTTCCCTCATCACCTGTGCTGGGGGATGGGCTATTCAGTGATGTATCTGCCCTTAAGCCATTCATGCTCCAGTAATTAATTCCATAAATAATTCCAATATGCAGAGTCCTGTGGAGGTGTTACTCAGGTCTGCTGTTGGTTCTGTATCTGATTTAAGGAGACATTTGCTCATGCCTCTCCAGAAAAAGTCACGTAAGAGTTACAAGATAAAAATGTAAGGGTGCTGGAGGGATAATTCAGTGGTTAAGTGGCACCCACGTCAAGCAGCTCCCAGCTCCAGATCCGAGGGACCTAATGCCCTCTTCTGGACTCCTCAGGTACTGCACTCAAATGCACTAATCCACACATAGAGAAACTGCATATACAAATAATTAAAAATAAAGCTTAAATATTAAAATTTTAAAATTGTAAAATTACAAAAAATTAGAGTCCTTTAGTCAAAGAGCATATAAGGTTCAGTAGCTGCGGGGGCCTCTGTTCCATCTGGTGCTGGTTTGACAAACCACGCTTTGACAAGGGGCAGAAGTCAAGCCAGGTAGGCCCTGTAGTCCACATGACTGAGATCACAGTTCTGTGCCTGGGCACGAGTGAGACATTCTTTACTCTTTATAGTCTGGGTGATTTGATTGTGGTCACAGAGAAACCCTGTCTCAAAAGAAGAAGAAGAAGAAGAAGAAGAAGAAGAAGAAGAAGAAGAAGAAGAAGAAGAAGAAGAAGAAGAAGAAGAAGAAGAAGAAGAAGAAGAAGAAGAAGAAGAAGAAGAAAAGAATTCAAGATGGCAACTGTAGGGCTACTAAGCCTCAGGTTTCAGAAACTTCTCCGGAATACAGAGGCACACGGAATGCCTGCAGATCTCTTCTGTATTTTGATAGTTAAAACTGTGGAGCATCATCAGTTCTATAAGAAAGGAGAAGTATCAACATTCAGGCTCAACCAACGAGGTATCCTTATGGCCGAAGACAAATGAGGAAGAAGGTACTTGGTCTGTGGTTCCTCACTTGGAAATGATTTACAAATACAAATATGCTGGCCATAAAATGCTATGAGCATTTTCTCTCACAAACTATGATATAGACAGCCCTTTAGGGTCAAGGGTGTGGCTCCTAAACAGGCCTATTGGATTATTTTTGCAGCATATATTGATCAATTGAAAACAACGCATGAGAAGAACTGTAGGAAATGCACTAATGGATCGAATGGGGTATGCTAATAATAGACCCACGGCTGGCTTAAGTAAATAATTCAGTTTCCTGTGGCAAAAGCCGTATCTACATAAAAGACTAGCAATGTCTCTGCAACATTTATCAAGAAAGATGGCAAATGGAAATCTCTAAAATCTGTTAAGGATCCCAAACGCCTCACTGAAACTTATCTCAGACTGAACCCCTAAGAATTTTCTAACTAGGAATTAGCTTTGAGCAAAGTCTTGGGTCGGAAAACACCAAACATTTGCTGAGAACTGTGGCAAGTCAGTGATGAGACTTGGAGAGTTGGAGGAGTGGTGTGGGTGCCCCTCAGGACACACTCATAGTACAGACCCTGTTCCTAACACCGACTCTCGGTGTGGTTTCAGACAAGATGCTCACTCACCCACTGGGCTGGGACTCAAGTGGAAGAGCGGTGATCAGTGCTAGCTTGAGACGAAAAGATGACTGTGGACCATGTAGAACCCTATGCAGCGCCTAAAAGGCACCCAGTAAGCACTTGCTGAATGAGGAACCTGGAAACTGCTCGGGTAACCCAAACGCCACTGGAGCGAAGAGTTCAGTAAAGGCACCCCTCCCCCTCCAGCTCTGTCCTGAAGACCAGTCTTGCTGCAGAATCCCCTGCTTCAGCCTCTCGAATGCTGGGATAGAGGTCATAGCTGGGATTACAGGCCATAGCTGGCTCCCCCTACCATTCCCTCTCCTCATCTCAATATCTCCAGAGCTCTGCTAGTTTTTATATTAGAAGTGGTCTTCTTTACTAAAACTGTACCCTAAGAAGCAGGGATAGCATTTTCTGAAAAGTAATTTGCACCCTTTTAGTGCATATTTGTGGTTATATTCCTACGTTAATATTGATCTTGATTTTTTTTCTTCAAGTGAGATCATTAAAAATAACTATATGAGTATTGGTGTCCAGTGCTCCCCGAGCATGCCAGCGGTGCTGGGCTGGATTCCCAGCATCTGAGAGAGGAAAGAGGAAAAAGAGTAAGTATGTGAAAGAATAAAATACACAGCAGAGTTAGTGTCATTAAACAGCGCTGGAGCATATAGTAGAAATGGGCTCAGGAAGCAAATGCTCCACCAGTGAGTGAGCTTCATCCAGCACCGCAGAAAAACGACTTTTCACCCGCGTCCTTGACAGCAGCTCTGCAGGCAAGCGACCCAAGGGCCCTGCAATTCTGCTTCCCTGCGTTTCTGGAGCAGACTCCCTTCGTTTCTGCGCTCCAGACTCCTTGAGTTTTCAGGGAGGCATTCCTTCACTTTCTGCCTTCCTTTTCCCCTTTCATTTCTTTGTTCTTCCTGGTACTGTGGTTTCCCACATTGCCCTATAGAAGAGTTTACACGTAGCTGTGACGTGTTGGGCCTAGTCCCTGGCTTTGAGGTCTGATTTGCATCGCCGGCACCCGCTGCACCCTGCGACCACTCCGTGCGATTTCTTCCGCTGGCGGACAGCGGGCACTCCGTGCGCACGTGTAGTCTGCTCCACAGTAATCTGGCACATTCTGTTTCCTTGCTATTCTGCAGAATGGTTTAAAAGCCCTTGCTAGCCCCTCGGAGCCCGCCTGTGTCTGCAGCCGCAGCGCGTGCCGCAGGCGTAACCGGGTGAACCCAGCCTCTCTCCCGCGCCCCCCCCCCACTTCCTCCTGGGCGCCCCGAAGCCGGGGCGGTTTGATCTGGGGCGGGAGTGGCGGAGTCTCTCTGAGCATGCTCAGTCGCTAGCTGCGCGGCTAGAGAAGCAGAGCGCGGGCGGAGTGCAGCAAGCTGTGCCTAGAGGGCTGAGCGGAGCTTGCGGCCCGAGCCGAGCGGAGCCGAGCAGCGCCGAGCAGAGCCGAGCGCCGGTATTAGGGAGACATGCAGATGATGAGTAGGAACGTTCTGCTGAACATGGAGCTGGAAGAGGACGACGATGAAGATGGAGACATCGGTGAGTGCCCGGGGCCGGGACGCGGGGATCCGGGGCGGACGCCTCTGCGCGGAAGCCAAAGCAACTCGGTGGCTTTTCCTGCGTCCGCTCCGGACGGTGTTGCGGGGTCCCTGCTCCCGGGTCCACGACACACCTGATCCGGTGCCGCGGAGGCCGCAGGCTGCACCACACGCCGGTCCCGCCCGCAGCCCCGCACCAGCCCGCAGAGACAAAAACAAAAGGGCTGGAGCGGCGGGCGCGGGACAGGGACGCGGGGCGACGCTGGGCCGAGGACGGTGGCCCGTTTCCACCAGGCCGCCTGCACGACAAACCGTTCCTTCTCACGGCCTCCAAACACTTTACAAAGTAAATTTAGGAGTTGGGTGTGGCTTTTCCTTCCTTTCAGATTTTACCCACAAATCATTTAAATCAAAGGAATTTGATAACACCCCGCTCTAAGACAAACTTGGGGCTTACACTCCAAGACTTTGCCCGGCCTTTCGTTCTGACAGAGCGATCTCATCTTTGTGGAGAGAGCAAACATTCCTTTTTAAAAAGGAGAGAAAAGTGCGCACAGGTTGACCTCTTTGGCGCCTCACCCTGTTGAGCCCAAGTTTCTGATTTACCCGACTTGTGCAAAGTTAAGGCTCTGCACCTGGCCACTGCCAGGCAGAAGATCTAGGATGCGACTGTTCAGTGGGATTGGATAATAAGTGGCCATTACATAAAAATACCACCCCATGGGAGCAGCGTTAGAAAGTTACTCTCAAATGAACACAATCAAGTTTCTTAGGAAAATATTATTGTCTATCATAGTGAGGTACTCAAGTGAGAACCAAGCCGGAATGAAAGTTGACATAAACAAGTGACTCAGTGTAACTACTTGGCGCCGTCAGATTTTAATTTAGAAAGAAAATCTAATTTGGCCTAGCCCCTGTTACATGATTAGGCGTCATAGGTTCCTCTTCAGGGCCCGGCAGTAGGTTGGCTTTGCTTTTAGTGACCGATGCAATTCAGGCTTGTTCCATGAAGTAAAACAGCAGATGCGGTTAATTTCCTCTGCCTCTTCTCACCGAATCCCCCTCCCCCCAGTATTTAGATTGAAATTTTAGTGTAGCTAGCAGACAGACAACCGATTTTGCCAGGCAAAAAATATTCAAGCAGATTCTGGCGACTTTTGGTTGTTCTGTATCGAATTGCACTTTTAATGTGGAGTACAGTGACCTTAGTATCAGAAACCGTTTGATCATGTGTCTATGTCATACAAATGATAATTGTCGAGTGTGCTTCCTTAGAGGCTACTGAAGCAGGCAGTGGTTTATAGGCTACTACACAGGAATTCTGATTTCCAACTGTGGGAGAGGAGGAGGCACTGGTGGGAAGAAGGTTGTAGCTATAGCCATGCCTCAAATGTGTTAAAGGTCTCGATTAGCGACTTCCTCAGTACTTGTCACTACTCTGATAGTTGTGTGAGCATTTAAAGCATAATCAGTATCGGCATTTTCTGGTGAATTTCTCTTAGCTTTATAATTCAGAGCGGGAAAACTACCCTGGCACGAGGCCCTGAGGTCATCAAAGGCTGACCGCAAGCAATGAAAGTAAAACCTTTTTAACTAGATGATAGCATCATAGAGAAGTTTCACCTGCATGTGTGAAGTCAAGCCTTCTGGGAGACTGGGTTATAGAGCTATATAAACAATTAATTCAGGTTGTTCTTGAAGCTGTTTGGTACTTGGGTGCCAGGTTGGCCTCCTTATGCGTAATAAACCGATATAGAGAATTAAAAGTGGTAAACTTCCCACGGTGTCTTCCTCGTTGGCTTATGGCATGGCCACCGGAAATTATGCCTAAGAGGCGTGCTGATGAATGAACCCACGGGCAAAACTTGCTCTCTCAATTTCATCAACCAGAGGCAGAAATCCTGTGTAGGCAGCAGTTGTGGGAGTATTGCTAGTGGAACCGACTGTAATTGCAAGCGCTTGGTGCTGCAGAGAACTGTCCTTGGCTCCACAAGTCCCCGCCTCCGATTAACCAGTGAGCTGATTCAGCACCATTTCTTCTTGATTTAGAAAGTGATAGAAATAAGACAGGTGGGATGGATCCGTGGGTAATGACACCTGCCACCAAGCCCGAGGACCTGAGTTCAATCCCCAGGACCCACATGGGGGAAGGCGGGCGCCAACTCCCACATGGTCTCCCACCTGCGTTTGTGCATTGGCACTTGTCCCACCCCCAAACCCCTTAAAAAGTGATAGCCATAGCTTTCACGGTAGAACGCAGAAGCTCTTGATTAATACGTTTCTTTAACGCTTCTCATTCCTCCATCTATAGTAGGTTTTTTTAAAAAAGTTTTTCTCTTCCTTGCATGGTTCAAACTCTGCCAAGGGAAAGTGGTTCTAGACATGGAAGCGATGAGGAAGAACTCAGGGTTCAGATGGATTGGTTTGATATGGAGAGTTGATTGGTGGGTTCAGCTCCCTAGTTAGGTTAGATAGTAGGTGGCTGAAAGCTTTAGATTTACCATCTGTTTCTGGTAGTTGACTTGGTGATGATTGTTCTCACCCTGATTATCATGCCATTTGGGAAGTGGATAGAGGCCATGTGAGATAGTGGTCCGGCTGTTCCTCTTCAGACTTTGTTCCTTTCACTAGTGCTGTCTTAGAAAGACTAATCTACCCATCTACTACTCCCTTGGTCCATTTCATGCTGAATCACCCGCAAATCTAGGCCTGGTCTGTTAGACCTTGTCAGCATTATTTGAGCAGCCTTTCTGTGCTAAGTGTAGGAGGGTGTATATTAGACCAGGCCAAGATGCACCCCTTTCCCAGGATGGGGTTCCTTGAAACAGAACCCTTGTAGAGTGGCCTTATTGAGGTATATGCAAAACTGTGGGAGGGCATTTGTAGACGAGGTGGCCACGCTGTAGAAATCTGGCCCATGCAGGTGCACAAAAGTCAGGAGAGGGTTTCCAGGGCACAGACCCAGGGGCCAGGGGGGCGCATGAAGGGATTGTCCTGTGAAAAATTCTCCACGCATTTTAAACTCTTGATTCACCTGTAACTTGGGAACCCAAGAAAGATGTCATGGAAATATCTGGCACCTGGCAGCATGCTGGGAGGCAGAGGAAGAGGGAGATGGTCCTGTAAACCTTCCCAGGATTTGAGTTTAGGTGTGTCTGCAGTGACCCAAGGATTAAGGAATATGACCTGGAGCTTGCGGAAGGAGGGCCACTTCTAAGTATCTGACTCTGGCTGTCGCGCCTGGTGGGCGTCACTGTCCTGAGTGATGGGAAGGATGGGCGGTGTCCTGAGTGTGGGCTAGGTGCCGGTGTCTGTTCAGTGGTAATTTTCTTGGCTGCTCTGGCTCAGACCATTGCTTTCAGCCCCACTTCCTCCCTTTCTTGTGACTCTTCCTCCTTCCAAGCCTGTTATGGACTCCTATAATGCTGATAACGCCAGCCCTCAGCCGCTCCCAGTGCAACTTCACATCCCCTGTTTCTTGGTTCTGTGTACTTGGCCTTCATCCTGGTTGTGCCCTTATTATCTCTACAACGGAAGAGTAAATTTCTTAGTGCTGGGGAGATTATGTAAAATATCTCAAATGTTGTATCTATTCGTAAATTTAAAAAAATCATGTCTCTTTATCATCTTCCTCTAAAATGTAGGTTGACTTTGAATTTTAAGGTTGCCCCTAGGGCCTTATGTTAAAACCAACCAGTTTTAATTACTAAAAGAATGAATAATATATATATATATAATTTTATGTATCTTATTTACTTATTTTTTATTTTATTATTTTGGAGACACAGTCTCTTACAGCCTCAGCTGAGACTGGCTCTGAACTCCCGATCCTCCTGCCTGTGCCTCCTGAATGTTGGAATTACAGGCATGAGCCACTGTAGAGTGACTCACTCTTGAAATGATTTAACATAATGCCTAGCGGTTTTATGGCTTTGTAGAATTCTCTTTTGTGTTATCTGAAGAACTCATACACTCAGTTGTTCTGCTTCGTTGCACCCTATATTGCAGTAATCCATTACTAGCTCTCTAATCAAAGGGTGTGTCAGAAGTCCTGGTACGGAAATGGTACCAAGGAGACAGCATGTAACCTTGCTGATCTAGCTGTGGAGAGGTGTGGGCAGCTGAGCCAGCTGGGGAGGGATAAAAAGATAGGTGATGGGGATATGATTGCTAAAGGCACAATGGTTTAAACCCAAATAAACCCAGTACTAAGCTTCAACTTATGTGACATTCGTGTGTGTGTAAATATATATATGTGCATATATGTGTGTGCGTGTATGTATATACATATACATTTTCTTTAACAGAAAGATGAGAGTATAAAACAGTGATCAGAGCCATTTTCCCTTTCAGTCTAGTGTTCCCCATCTTGTCATGACTTGCACCCACATTCTAACTTCTAAGTCAGATAACGGCTTTCCAAAGGGTCCCCTTGTCTCTCTCCTCTTTGGCCACCTACTGCTCTGTATGTGACAAGAGCACCCTAAGAGAGGTTCTCTGAAAGTCTGTGTGAGGGTGGGGTTGCCACAGTGGCATGCGTTGCTGCTTCCTCATTTTTTTTTTTCCTTTAGAAGCCAAGACATTTAGATCGAACACTCCTACAGATAGTTCCATCAGAGATATGGTCTTAATTCTGACCTTTGTGGGAGATAAAAGTATTAAGAATTGCATAAGGTAGAGGATGATTGAACTCTGAAGGTGGTCTTTGTAGCAGGCTAGATTGAAATGAGCGTAGTTCAACTAAAGTTGTCCTGCAGCTACCACTTTGTGTCCTGTTAACAGGACATCCTTCCCAAGAGCTGTAGTCTCACTGGGAGAAGCTTTGTGTTACTCATCACGATACTTTTCATGTAGTATGTGTTTAGCAAAGCCTTTGTTATAAGACTGGTTTCGGTTTTCATGCCATATGATTTAAGCTGCCTGATCCACTTCAGATGCAGTGCGTTCAGGCCTGGGACTGTGTGAAAACAGCCTAGTTTTAAAACAAAGAGACACATCTAATTACCTTCAACCGAGAAAATGTACTCCTGGACTGATTCATAAATTTTAGGAACGAGTGTGTGGGAATTTAAAGTAGCTAAATGATTGTGTCATTCCAGTATTGCCATTATTATGGAAGCCCAGGCCTCTTGCACATCAGGCAAGTGCTCCACCACCGAGCCACTCCTGGCCTGTGTCATTACGGCGATTCCTTTCTGCTTTTGCTTAGCTTTGTCTTTTCAGCTTTGCGGCTAAAATCAATTGGCATCCATCTTGAGAAACATCCAGTTTGAGGAACATAAGATGACTATGTCAACAATAGAGGATTTGGGTTGTGGGCCAACGAGAATGCAGATAACATTCAGCCAAAGGATCCAGTGTCTGTGCATAGAGACACATTGAAGGGTTAATGACAGCTTTTCCTGACTCTGTATTTATGGGTGCTCTGGCTGCATTTCTGAATACCAATTGGCAGATCTTGCCACAGGAAGTCATTCAGCAGCCAAAAACACAAATAAAAGAAAGTACATTCTTTGGTGGAGTCCAGATGTTGCTTTTGTATTTAATACTTTTATTTTAGGATATCGTAACTCTACAATTTGCCACGTTGTTTTAAAACACACTTAAGGTTGGGGGAAAAAAGGTATTGATCTTTTAAAGTTGTTTTTTTTTTCTGTAATATTTCTTTTAACTTTGACAGAACTTTACCCTTTCATCAAAGTCATATAAGTAGATGTTCTTTGACAAAGTACAATCATGCAAATTAAAGGCTTATTTATAAAGTTTGTTTTGTAGAAACCAAGATTCTGTTTACATAATTTAAATTTTATGGTCTCTCCAGATATCGCAGCTAGATGTTTGAAAAAGTAATATGTGTCCTGGCTTTACACACTCAAAATCATGGCTAATTTTTTTCTTGTGGTATCATCACACAATCTTGAACATTTTGTCTTTTTATTTGTGCTGTTTTTTGGGAAAAAATATTCAAAAGAAAAAAGCAGTACTTTATTTTAGAGCCTCATTGCTTTTAAGGTTTACCCTCATTTGCATAATGATTTGAAATAGTTGTATTCATTTGAATCATTTTATCTCTTTCTGTTACTTATGAAACATGTCTTGTATGTTTCATTTGTGTAAGACATAATTTTACTATTTCTGAAAAGAAAAACCAGGATTTCACAATAATATATGAAGAAATGGGTATAAGTTTAGTGGCTTTAGATGCTGCTTATGGAAGAAGAAAAGTAGATTTTTAGGAGCTTCTTGCTTTCTTTGGGAAAAGGCAATTCTTATAAAGGATAGAAAGAAATTTTATAGAAGGAAAGGGAGTCCATAAATATCCTGAGGGAAACAGTCTTGGGTGATGTCTCAGTTTGCCTCAGCTAGCACCTGGTGGTATTCACCTTGAGCCCATCACCTGAGGCCAGTTTCTCACCTATCAAAGCCTGTCTCTTCAGCCCTATGAGGTTGAGGGGAGGATGTAGGATGATATTGTTAGACCTGGGAAGAGGCCGCATGCACTTACACACCTGCTCTCCAGTAATCAGTATTGGGAAGAGGACACACCACACACACACACACTCACACACTCACACACCTGCTCTCCAGTAATCAGTATTGGGAAGAGGACACACAACACACACACACACATGCACACACTCACACATTTACACACCTGCCCTTCAGTAATCGGTACTATTCTCTCTCTCATTTACTCATCTATTTATCAGAAACTATGCATCAGGCACCATGCTGCTTAGCAATGGTCTCTAGACACAATGTCACAGTGTCACCATTGTAGTAAATTCTTTTTTGTTGTTTTTAAAGGCGGTCATAGGAACTGCTACTCATAACCTCTGGCACCACTAGACTGTTTCCTCTGAACCACAGCTGCCTGTTTCTGTTGTATCTTTTTATATACCCAGGAGCTTGGTGATTGGCTGAGGGTGGTCATGACGGTGGCTATCCTGTAGCCCTGTGTGTTTAAAGGTAGGAGTTAAGGAATAAGAGCTAACAGTGTGTGCAGAGATAATTATTGTGTTTTTTCCTGTAGTCTTACAGGCCGATAATGTTTTCCAAACACTAGGGCGCATGTTACCACAGTGATTCTTAGGGAACCTTAGCTAAAGGCATTAGGGGTTAATGCACAGTGGGCTCCTTACACAAGGCTTCTGAGAAGGGATTAGAGCTCCGTCAGTGGTCTCTCTGGCCCACATCATCCCCAAGTGGCTGGCAGAGAGTTGTCCATGAAGTATGTGCGTCCCTGCATAGTAAGTGAGGAAGGAGACACTCAAGTAGGTGACTATGGTGGACTGAATGAAAATGACCCCCATAGGCCCAGAGGAAATGACACCATTAGGAGGTGTGGTCTTGTTGAAGGAAGTGTGTCACTTGAGGTGGGCTTTGTAGTTTCCGAGGCTCCAGCCAGGCCCAGTGGTTCACACTGTCTTCCTGTTCCCTGCGGATCTGTGTGTAGAACTCTTTCCCCAGTACCAAGTCTGCCTGGGTGCAGCTTCCCGCCATGATGATAATGAACTAAACCTCTGAACTGTAAGCCAGCCCCGATTAAATGTTTTCTTTTATAAAAAGCTGCCATGGTCTTGGTGTCTCTTCTCGGCAATACAATCCTAAGACAGGGACTCGCTTCCATTATAAATTAGCTCTCGGAACAAGAGAAGAAGCAGAGGACGCTAACCGGCAGGATTATTGGTGATCAGAGCCCTCTGTGACCACACTGTTAATGCTGGAAATACAGGGTCCTGTTCGCTATTCTCCGGAGGGCAGCCGGTCAGGAACTTCCTGAGGGGAGGGATGGGTAGCTTGGGGCTTAAACTTTCCACTCACCCAGCCTTGCAGTTTTCTTCCACTGTGTCGGCAGAGAGCACCCAGTTCGGTCTCCTCATCTCTGAATGTCTTGTAGAATTCAGAGTTATCTGGGTCTTGACCGTCTCAGCTACATTTTCCTCTCTGCCGAGACTTCCAGGGCTTTCGGATTGCCTTGGGAATTGATCTGGATCTGGAGGGGAAGAGGGGCCAGGTGGTGCTCTGGCGGAGTCCTCCTCCCTTCCAAATCCTGGGACGTGTGGATCAGGTCAGCCAAGCACCTGGAGCTGAGGATGCAACCCTGTCTTAGCCTGTGGAGACTTAGTCTGTTTGCTCGCTCTTCTCACGTCAGTGCTTGGCCTTGTCAGTTGTTCATCATTTTTCTTAGAGTCTTTTATCATCCATCTCCATACGTCTTCCGGTGCCGTGGCCTGGCTGGACACAGAGATGGAGAACCTGCAAGTTCACGGCGTGGTCTATACATCCACCAGCCGTGTGACCTCAGTGAGCAGTGTGACCTTCCTCTGAAAAACGGGGCTAACATTGGAACACATGGCACGCAGGGTGTGGGGATAGCGATATCATTTAAAACTTTTATGTACTTTGCAGGATTGCGGTGCCTGCTGACCTGAGCCCTCTACAATTGTAAACTGATGTTGCCAACCGTTTGTGTAGCTGTTTGTTTTTGTTTTTTTTAAGCTAAGTCTGAACCCAGGATTACCTCTTGGTTGTTCTGTAGAAGCTTCACTTTTTCCCTAGGCCAGTGATTTCTACTTCCGCATCCCATTGTCCCTTTGTACTTTTCATTTCTCACTTGATTATCTTGAGGACTGTCTGTGGCCCTAGTGGCCATCAAGGTGCCTGATGCATAGTTTCTGTTGAATAAATAAGACAAAGACACTGACGACTAAAGAAGGTGATATATGACTGGAAAGTTCCACCTTTTGGATAGTGCCTGGCCCTTGGGCATGCCAGTTACAGGGTTAATACACACAACACAGTGGATGGTTCTTGGTCCGTAGGCCAGCCAATCATAGTCATTATAAACAACTAAAATATGAAGAAGTGTAAGTGGCTGGGGTGTTTAAAAGCAGGTAAGATTTTACAGTATTAAATGAATTTTATAACAGGGTTGTATTACCTTGGTATGATTTTAGTAAGAAAGATCAGAGGATATAGTGTAAAGGGCCATTATGATAGATGGTACTTTGATAGCCTCTATTCTAAAAAAATGTCTAAGAAATAAGACCACACCTAAGTATAATATGTATTTTGATCCTATTTACCCCACACTAACCCCTCCAAGTTTCTCTGGGACCACACAATATGTCCCCTCTAACTCATGTTCCCTTTCCATATGATGTTCCCTACTTCCCCCACCCCTTCCCCTGTTAATTAACCTACTGAGTCCAGTCCGCTACTGAGTCCAGTCCGTGTTGCCTGAATAGATATGGGTATTAGGCCATCTACTGGAGCATGGTCAACCTATCAGGCACCACATCCTCAAAGAAAAATGACTTTTCTTTCCCCTAGCTTGGGCCTTGGGAACCCTTCACCATCCATGCTAGAATTTTGGCTGACTTCATCCTTAGGTCTTATACAGGTTACCATAACTCTAAGTTCATGCCTGTAATGGCTACGTCATTTACAACAACCCTCCCCACTTCCCTACCTCCAGGCTACACTCTTTCCAGCCATTCTTCCTTGATGGTCACTGAGCCTAGGGTGGGGGCTGGCGTTGATGTAGATATTCCATCCAGGGTTGAGTACTGCAGTCACTTCTCAGCCCTTGGACCAGGTATGAGTCTGCATTGGCTCTTGCCCACTGCACAGAAAAGGTCTCTGATCAAGGATAAGAGCATCACGGACATGCAGAGGCGCTGCCAGCACAGTTGCACCAGGTTGGGAGGTGAAGTTGGTATGGTTTTTCACTTATTCTAACAGTAGGTGAATTGAAAAGGAAAAAACTCCAGAATGTTTAATTGCCCACAAGATTTAAAATTTTCTGTTCATTGGGTAGTGTTAAGCTTGAAGGTTAGCCCGGCGGTGATGGCACACACCTTTAGTCCCAGAACTGAGGGAGGCAGAGGCAGGCAGATGTGAGTTCCAGGCCAGCCTGGTCTACAGAGTGAGTGCCAGAACAGCCAGAGATACACAGAGAAAACCCTGTCTTGGGGGTGGGGGGGCGAGCTTGAAAATTAAACAAAACCAGTTAAAAAGCACAAATAAGTACAAGACAAACAGATAAGGTGGAAGGCCTTAGCACTCTCTGTGCTATTGCCCTCGTAGCTTTAATTCTTTTGAATTTAAAGATAACAAAACTGAAAGCTTTACTTCATTTGCGGGCTAGCTACAGGAGGCAGCGCTTTCTCGATTTGCGATTTGCGTACCAAGAAGCTGGGGGCTCTTTGGTCTATAACCTGTTGCTGGAGCTGTCCTGCAGGCTACCTCTCCAGAAGCACCAGGCTGAGGAATGCTAATGCCTTGCATCTTGCATCCCCTTGGGGTGAGGGAGAGAAAAGTGGAAGGAAGAGGGGAATTAAGACGGTTTGCTTTACATTTACACCTTTGATTGAAGGGACTCCCACTAGTAAGCCTGATTCCCTCCTTCCGTCACAGGGCTTGGAGTCCAGCCTCTGCCACGAGGGTCTCTCACATTTCCTGCCTCTATTTAAATGTAAATAGTGGTTAGTAACCACTAGGTACAGGCATCTATAACAGGCTCACTGCAGCCTCCAAATCATAGAGGAGATGCAAACACTTGCAGACAAGCCTTTCATCGTGCCCAGGGTAAGCAAACACCAAAGGCTTTCCAGCAATAGGGTAATCATGGTTTTCCTGGGCGTTACGGTGGCCTAAGCTGTGGCTTCTGGCTCATTTCATACTTCATGTACTTATTTTGAAGAGTTCAATCATAGATAGTGTTGACTCACTTATTCGACCAGAAAAGCTTCTTTGAACCCTGACTGGATTGCTAGCAAGCAGTGAGCCCTGTTTGCAGATCAGACCAGATTTTTTTTTTGTTTCTAAATCCATATGCATAGAGATTTCATTTATGGAATCACACAGGAATGGTCTCACCTTTCCCTCTGTATTAATTGGGTAAATGTCTACCGAAGACCTCCTATAGGCCAAGCGCTCTATAAGGTCTGGGGACACAGAAGCAGGTAGAGATGGCTCCATCTTCAGTGGAGTTTGTAGTCTAGATGTGATGCATAGAACCCTAGCGCCTGCAGGATTCTGCTCATTTACCTCCAGTCCACTCGGTGCCTTCTGTGTGCTAGGTGTGGTGCGTGGCACAGGAAATGAACAGTAGATAAGATAAATGGCCCCTACCCCTAGCACGTGGCTCGCCTGGCAGTCTGAGGCGGACCTATCAATTGAGGGCAGCAAGCTATATTTAAAGGTTGTAAAAGGAGAGCTACCCAGGAGAGCACAGTGAGAAGAGATCTTGGGTGTGCCCACCGCTGTCCAGGGGAGGAGCTTTCACTGGGGGGTGGCTGGCAGTGCAGCTGTTATTTTTATGATTCTAAAAATAACACGGTCTTAGAGGAGCATCTCTGAAAAGCAGGGCTGGGAGAAGGCTCAAATGTACATTTGGCGAATGTGTGAAACCCTCCGTGTGCTTTTAGACTCCCAGTTCCTGTTGTCCTGGGGAACTGGTCAGGCACAGGCTTTCTTTATATTGATTTCTGTGGTTTTTAATGCACCTTGCAGAATACTGTTGCTCACAGTCCTAAGCCCCACTATTCCTTGGTGTGTTGACTGCAATAGGAACACTGGGTTAGAGGGAACAAAACTTGGTGACATCCTCATATCTCTTCACGATGACTTTGCAGTTCAGCTTAACATAACCCTCTCCCTTGTAGGTTTTCAAGGATGGGGTACTGAGACCTTTGATGTCGCCAGTTCTGTTAGTTTTCCTGAGTTATCAAAGGAAGAGGCGAGACAATGGGTACAGCCATTCCCTGCATCCAGTCTGTTCTTCTCTTGACCTCAAAAGCATGGAGACCTAGAGGAGAATAAATCTTCTGGGTTCTCAGCCAGGGACCAGTTCTCTTTTCCTGTTGGATTTGCTCAGCAGAGTGAGTCACTTCAATTGGGAGGAGGAGGGACTGACTTTGCTGGGAGTCATAACCAAGCCCCCAGGGGCATGAATCAGAGGTCCTGTGAGGTGGGAAAGCCCCACAGGTGACTCTCCTGCTCTTCTCCAGCTTCTCCGTCTTGAGTCTCTGCAGAATCCCTTCCCTGTGATTAGTCAGAGCACCCAGAGTCATGGGGAAGGGCAAAAGTAAGGTTTGTTCTGTTCTCAGTTCATGGGGCAGTGAATCCAACTCTCTTTTCATTTGCTATTTAAAAAATCCTGTTGCTTGTTTTCCTCTATTCGGGTTGTTCATATTAGAATGACACCTCGGTTTACTTTTCTGTCCATTACATGTGGTTCCTTCCCAATGGTGAGGCTGAGAAAGCATGAGCTATACTGATGGAGTCTTCTGCTGTGCTTTTGTCTGACCGTGAGCCTGGGTCCGGTGAGGCTTTTGATTATATGGTGATAGGCACTGTTAACTGTTCAGCTTGGCAAATTCAATCGTGGGTGTGACTATACCCACAATCAGGTGTAGGCCATTTCCAACACCCCTGTATTCCCTTTTATTTAGCATCTTTCCTCACTCCAGGGGAGCATTTTAATGACCTCGCCTGCAAACTTGAGTTTGCCAGATGTGGGATTTCATGTAAATGGAAACAAGTGGAGTATAGTAATTTCTCATGCCTGGTCCTTTTCATACTGCATGGGTATTTGGGGAGGTTAATCTGTATATGGTTATCTATCCCTATTTGTCCAGTGTATCTGAACTACAAGAACCTGGAGAAGACATTTTGGGTTAAATCTTAAAGTCCTACCTAAAACTACTCTTTTTTATTCTCTTTAAAGTCAGCTATTTTTTTGGTCTTAGTTATTTTTGTAATCTCGTTGGCAGCTCACATAATGCCTTCACCTATAATAGAAAGTTAACTAATTTTAAGTTGTGTGGGGGTGGGAGGAGATGTGGGAAAAGTGAACTCCTGGCTCACTGTATAGAAATTCAGATTTTAATTGCTTTGCTCTCTGACTCCAAACTCAAAGTCATTTGGCATGTTAGCCCTGAGCGAGCGTGCTGCTGGTGCTTGTGTGTGACAACAGTCCATCAAGAAGCACGTGTGGGTTTGTTCCTTCCGCACAAGAATGTCAAGCATAGTCATTATTTTTTCTGAAAGGTCAGCACTTATTTTTTGACTGAGGCATGTTTTAGATGGGTATCTTTAGCCTCATTTGGTAACTAAGAACCCGTAACTAAAACTGACCTATGGCAAGGGAAGGAGCCCTATTCGGTGCTGCTTCCAGACACATTCCACAATATTTGTCCAAGCCCATGTGTTCCCAGTTCTCAGAGAAGTTATTTGGCACCGGTGCCGGCTTCCCTGAAGTGTGACTCATGATTTCTTGTGTCTGATTTACACTATTAGTCATTTACTGCCTGTTACAGAGAGGCCTAGGAACAGCCTGCATCAAATTGCTACCCCCATCCACACTCCACCTAGAGCTAGCTCTTGGTTCCCACTTCCTAGTGGGGCCACACCTCAGTCTGAGGAATCTATCCTGGCTTTATGTGAAAAGCACGGAAGGACTCGGTACTCACTAGGCCAGCAATAACCTTGAGTGTGAGCTCTGATAATATTGCCTGCCTCCCAGCACATGCCCCCAAGTGTCCATATTCCTTTCTTGGAAGTGTTTTTCCTCAGCTTAGGTTCTATCTGACTCTTGCCAGTGTCTTCTAATTGCCTTTTTGCCTGGAATCCTTGTCCAGTTTGGTGCTCCTTGCCTCCTGCCTGAAGCAGACCTGATAGGTACCTGCCTATCTTAGTGCCCATTATTGGATTTAATAGTTTCTGCTGTCTCCCAGGTCCCCTCTTTAGCTGCTACACTGGTGGTACCTGAAATCTGGGGTCCACATTGTTACCAGTGCAGGATTCTGAGCAAAATGAAAACGGCATGCTGGTGACTTGGTGTTGGTGCATTGGTCCCAGCCCCTGCTGATCCTAGCCCCTGTGACTGAAAAGCTTGCCCCGCATTTCATACTGTGAAAAACGGACCTCAGTCTCCGGGCAAAGCCCTCTAGTGAAAACCACCATTATTAGTAAACTATTTGGATCCAAAAACTTGTAAAAGACTCTTGACTTCTTCTTCCCCTCCTGGAGGCTGGTGTCATTCCTTAGCTAGTGTGTCCATGTATCTCTCTGGTTTTTGTGACTGTTCTTCTTGGTGGCTTTCTTTCCTTCTGAGTCTTCCTAGCTTATTCAATCCACCTCGGAGAAGCCTTGTTTTTTACATATGATCTGTCCCCTCTGTGCTGCCTGAATTCTGATTTGGATGGGTAAATGGACTGGGTGTGAATAGAAGTTTCTGTGAAGGGCAGAAAGGGCCTGTTAGTTTTAGGAGAGGAAATTAGCTATTTGTGGGTGAGTGCACAGGCAATGTACCCTGGCTGTTGGGTAGAACTGAGACATACATGGTTTATTTTGTGTGTCTTTGGGGGGGGGGATGTTACTGAGCCAAATTTTAATTAAGAAAGAGAAAAATTCTGTGAATAAGTAAGCTTTAGGGTCATCGCCAGACTTCTGTTGGAGCTAGTATATATGCGGCTTGTCATTTGTTTTACCCTGTTTTATGACTTTTACATATGAAGTTCTAAATGGCCAGAGAAGAGCCCTTCCTCTCTAGTTTTGTTTCAGTTGCTGTGATAAAATACTATGGCCCAAAGCAACTGAGTGGCAGAAAAAGGAGTTTATTTCAGCTATAATTCCAGGCTTTCATCCATTATGGTGGGGAAGTCAAGTCTGGAGCTTCCAATAGCTAGTCATATCACATCCACAGTCAAGAACAGACAGAAACAAATGCATGCCTTTATATGTGTTCAACTTCATTTCTCTTCTCTGACCTCTTACACAGAGAATGGTCTTGCCCGTGGTGGGCTGGGTCTTCCCATAACAGTTCAGACAATCTCCCACACACATGCCTACGGCCATCTCAGTGTAGACAGCCCTTCATCAAGACTCTTGCTGGTGCTTCTAAGTTCTGTCATGGTGACAACTAAAGCTAACCATTATACTCCTGTTTTTATTGTTATTTTAATTGTTGTTATTGTTGTTTTAATATGTTACAGTTTTTCTATGTCTTTGAAAAATAATGTTTGTGTCTCTTGACAAATCTGTATATCATTCCTTGGTATCTGTTGAGGCTTGGCTGTTAAGACCTTCTGGTCTTAAATGTCCTTAGATGTCCAGATCCCTTATATAAATGGTGTGACACTTTCATATGACCTACCATATACTGTAAATCAGCTCTATATTGTAGGACCAAATACTCAGCAAAGGCTGTTACTTGTCATGCTGTTGCAATGTGGACACTGTATTCCTTAGGGAAAATGTTGAGAAAAAAAAGTACATGCTCAGTGTGTGTCTTAGGGTTTCTTTTGCTGTGAAAAGACACTGGGACCATGGCATCTCTTATGACAAAAAAACATTTAATTGAGTGGCTTACAGTTTCAGAGGTTTAGGCCATTATCATCATGGCAGGACATGGCAGTGTGCAGGCAGATATGGTGCTGGAGAAGGAGCTGAGAGTTCAAGATCTTGCAGGCAACAGGAAGTGAACTGCAACATTGGGTTTAGTTTGAGCATCTGTGAGACCTCAAAGCCCACCTCCACAGTGACATGCTTCCTCCAACAAAGCCACACCCACCACATCAAAGCCACACTCATCACAACAAAGCCACACCCACCACAACAAAGCCACACCTCCTAATAGCACCACTCCCTTTGGGTACCATTTTCTTGTTTGTTGTTTTTTCAGAAGTATTTTCAATCCAAGGTTGGTTGAAACTCTAGATGCAGATTCAGAGGCAGAGAAAGGCTAACTGTTAGTTAGGTTTCTACATACGACTGTAAAACACTATCACCTTACATTTCTGCTGTGTAAAATATTCAGTTGTCACTCTATCCCCAGTAATGACAGATTATTTGGATAAAATAATGATTATTCTAGATTGCTTTTTAGTTTCGGCAGTCTAAATGGATTTGTTTATAAGAGTCATGCGGACCTTGCATTCTTAACCTTTAAAGGGATTGCATTTGTAGCGTTGTCCTGCCCTGATAGGCTGCAGCCAAGAGTTAGTTTGTCTACATCTATCAGTTTTCTACATTTTTTGGTCTTATCTGAGGCGCCTCTCCCTTCCCCACCTTCTTGGAGACAGAATATTACTTTGTAGCCCAGGCTGGCCTTAAACTGGAGCTCGTCCTACCTCGGCTTCTCCAGTGCTGGGCTTATAGGCACACATACAGGTGCCAAGTGCCTTTGATGGGAATTAGGACAGCGAATGGCCCTTTGTAAATGCTGACCTAGATGTTACTGTTTGCCCCAGTTTTCTTCATTGCTGGAACACAGGTATTACATAGAAGTTTCTTACCCAGGTCTGCACCCTGGACTGCATGGGTGGAGAAAGGAGATCTTGACTTCCCCAAACTGCATGGGAAGTATGTTGTAGGTCTTTGTTGGTCTCTGGTGAACATAGCCATAATTTTCCTTAGATGCTGAAGGGGACCACATTGCTTGTTCTCCAGGATAACAATGAGTTAATTATGAGGAGTTAAGGTTTGACTGCTCAGTGCTATGGAATTCTTAAGCCTTGCTGCTGCCTTTTGAAACCGAGTTCCAGTGCTGTTGTCTTAGCCTTTGCGAGCCCTCATGAGTTCCCTTGAACAGCTGTGTTGTGTAGTGATATTTTATTTGTATTTTAATAAATAAAGTTTGCCTGAAGTTCAGAGAGTAAAACTGCCCCACTGGTCAGCCTTACAGACCAGGCAGTGGTGACACACACCTTTAATCCCAGTAGTCACACTAGTTTGCCATAGGAAGTGGATGGTAGCGGTGCACACCATTAATCCCAGCACCAGAGAGGAACATAAGACAGGAGGAGGCAACTCTCACACACAGTCTCATTCCTGGAGGCAGGATCGCCGTTTTGGACTGAGGTAGAAGTAAGAGCCAGTGTCTGGCTGTTTTGCTTTTCTGACCTTCAGATTGAACTCTCCCTTTTTTCCTCCCTCCCTCCCTCCCTCCCTCCCTCCCTCCCTCCCTCCCTCCCTTCCTTTCTTCCCTTCCTCACTCTCTTGCTTTTGACTTCCTGTTTTAATTACTTGGTCAAAGGGCACAGGAAGTTCAAAACACAGGGCCTGAACAAGCACACAGTGGTTTGTCAGAGTGTGGAGGCTGTAGCCTTAGGGGCTGGGCTGGCTCTCGGCTCCTGGGAGGAATTTTGGTGCTTCTACCTTTCAGCCAACCTGTAACTCTCTGCAGCAAGAACGACTTATCCATACCTGGTACTATTATTGGGGCTACAGACCCATGGCTCGACAGGTGACAGGCCCCAGGTTAGAATCCATGATTGTGACTTTGCAGAAGGGTCATAGCATTTAAACTGATGGCTTCTCGTTATTCCCACAGAGTAGTGTATCTCCCAACCCTCATCAGAGAAGCTTCTATTTGCAGAAGATGATGGCTCACAGCTGATTGAGGTGCAGAGTAAGAGACTGTGGAATGAACAGCCTTGAATAGGAGGGCATCTTTATCATACCCCCTCTTCCTAAGGCTCAGGGATCATTCTGGAAGAAGGGGCAGAAAGATTGTAAGAGCTGGAGGTGGTGGATGATTGCAATATAGCATTGTTTTCTGGACACAGTAGAGCAGTTGCAGATATAAAATCTACAACCTTTGAGACAGCCTACATGAGACCTGCTCAGACTCAGACCAGATAAAATTCCAGCACACAGGGCAGGGGTGCTTGTGGACATCAGATATTGGCGGTTGATAGTTGCTAGGAGAGGAAGAGTTAGTTTTTTTAAGGGTGTGGTCCTTGGTGGGTTGACCACTCCCTTGTGAAGGTCACCCATCTAAGGGTGTATGGGCAGCACAAACTGTACTTGACAGATTAACAACAACAACAACAAAAAGATGTAAAGTTGGGTAAGAAGTAGGGGGAGGGATCTGGAAAGAGCGTGGGGGGGGTGGTTATGATCAGAGACAAGGCATGAAATTCTTGGAGAACTAATGAGAACAAGGAAAGCAAAAGAAATTGAAAGAGTTCTGGTAGTTCCTGTCCTCAGGAGCCCAGCCAGTGGCTCTTGTGGGGTCATAGGTGGTACTTGAGACCGCCTTTGTGGGCAGGTGTCAGTCATTATTCCTACATTCCAGCAGTAGAATTACTTCAGCTGCATTAGGGCGTTGGAAATGAGAATATTTCTTTTGAATCTTTGTAGTGTCTTGTGGTGAAGTCATCAGGTATTTCAGTGTATTGACATGTAATTTTTAATATACTGTTTGATTTTTAATATGAAAATCAGACACATAACATTTTCATTGATTTGTCATGTTAAAAACAAAATTTAAATTGGTTCCCCCCTTCTTCCTGGAGTTATTGTCAGTGGTGGCTCTTTTATAGAAAATACTTCCTAGCGTTGATTTGCTTTTTCATTGTCTTCCTGGCAAATATTTTTCAGATTCCTGTCTAATATGCAGCAATGGGAACGACTCATT
Source organism: Ondatra zibethicus (assembly GCA_004026605.1). Classification (NCBI taxonomy): domain Eukaryota; kingdom Metazoa; phylum Chordata; class Mammalia; order Rodentia; family Cricetidae; genus Ondatra; species Ondatra zibethicus. Next base: position 51,073 of record PVIU01010053.1, read on the forward strand.
AGAAGACTTTTCTGATGTTGAGATCCCTGAGTTGCAAAATGACTCTGCTACATAGTGACGATACAGCCTTAGTGAGCTGTTGAGTTTTCAGAGCTTTCTTTCTCTCACTATGATGGTCCATGCCTTAGACCCTGGGGCTAGGAGCTGTTTATGTTGGCCTGGTAATGTAAATCTCATGATTTCAAATAAAACTATTATAATATATAAAATAGCTTAATTATAGGTATTCATTGAATGAGCTCACAGCTAATTACTCTGCCTATAGAAGGAATCTGTTAATTAAAATTTGCATAGATTCTCTTGAGTGGGATTCCAGAAGTTAGATTGACATTTTAGTTAGGAAAAAAAAAAAGAAAACCTCAAGATTATTAAGTTGACAGCGATAGCATATGGTGCATTAATATGACTAATAAGCATTACTTGTGTTACTGAATTAGGGTCTGGAAATACCAAGAGGGAAATTAGCTTAAACCACTGAATTCCTGAGTCTGTCTGCGTGTAAGCACATAGTACATCTTTAATTGATTTTTTATTCCTCTGGTGACTTCATTCAGTTAATACTGGGACTCACTGCTCTTAATGTTAGTAGGGATGAATTAAAATGAATATATTCATTTACCTTCTGCAGTGAATGATTCTGATCAGGACCATTCTCCAGCGCCCTTCTTTGAAAGCAGCGAGGGACTGAAACCCAGAACAAGTTTGTTTTGTGGTTTATGGTTTGCTTGCACTTTCCCAGCCTAATCCTTTTTTGAGTTCTTCAGGATTTTTTTAACCTGGGTCAGTAGAGTGCTTGAAATATTTCTGTATTTGAGAATCCAAGTCGAAATAAACATTGCCACAGGGAGGAGAGAGCAGCGGGCTGAAGTCCTTGGGCCCGAGAAAAGGAAGCTAAGCAGTGGCCTGCAGTAGTGCGGAGGTGGACACACAGACAGTTCTGTGGGGTGGGGAGGTGCTTCTTGTGAGTTAATTAAGCACTTAACAATCCCCAGATATAGACTTGTTAGCTTAAGACCGTTTAAAAGTAAACAAGGCAGTGGTTGGTCTGATGGCAGACTAGATTACGTCAGCTGGTTCAGTCCCCTTCTCTGTTAGGAGGTCCTGTAGCCTAAGGCTGAGGTTGTGGTCCATGCCTGTGTGATAAAGGCTAGAGACGTGAGCGGAGGGTCCAGCGTGCTGTTTCTGCCAGAGCTCTCTTCCTGGCTTGCAGTGCCCATTCCTGTCTCTTCTTAGAAGAATGTTAATCTTATAGTGAGCCTCACCTTCATGACCTCATCTGACCCCGTTACCTCCCAGAGGCTCCAGGGAATCCTATCGGATTGACAGCCAGGAATTCAAGTTATGAAGTTGGGTAGGATACAATTAGTTTATAGTATCTAATTACAGATAAAAGCTCACAAGAAGCAACTCCCCAAATCCAACAGGACTGTCTCTATATCCAGCTCAGTTTAACAACTTGATTAGCTAATATCCTGGAATCTCAGTAATTTTTATTTCATTTTGATTGTTTGAGACAGCCTTAAATTTCTGATCCTCCTGCTGTACCTTTTGAGTGCTAGGGTTAGGCGTATCCAGCACACCATGCCCAGGTTATTTTCAAATGTGTATTATCTCATTTCTATTAATTTTATTTGGTTACCTTGAAAATTCTGCTAAACTCTCCCTGGGTGGAAAACAACATGAATAGTGCAATGAATTAGCAAAAGGAAAAATACAGCAATGGGTAAATATAGTTAGGAGGCCACTCGCTTTTCCGACGTTTCATATATGACAGGGCTAGATTCATTTTGTCTCACTGTGGTTTAGTTAGGGCACATCGTCTTGGGGCAGGCATATGAAGTTGGGAGGACATCAGTTGGGTGGGCGAGGGGATGGAGTGCAGAGTCACCCTGTACTTCTGTCACGGTCTTGTTACTTCATCAAGAACTGTGTGTAGGCAGTTAGATTGCTTTTCTTTTGTCGTTATTGGGATTGCATGAGCTAGGGAAAAGCACCTGTGAAAACAAGGACTTTATAGAGAAACAGAGTTAAAGCAGCAGATGTTTGGAGTGAATAGACCTGGAGGATTTTGGAGGAAGATCCTGACACACGGTTGAGATACACTGTTATGACAGATTGCCACTAGTCTATCTGAGAGTTCACTGCGGGTCATATCGTGTCCCCCCCAGAGCCTCCTGAGGGCAAATGTGTTGCTGGAGTCAAAGCTGTTCCCCAGTCAGATTGTAGCTGTCCCTCAAGTAGGATGGCAGCCCTGGTGTAGCATGTCACGCCCCACCCCCCAGGTCTACATCCTCTAAACATTCTCATCCTATCTTCCAATGGCATCATGTAGTACTTTGGAGGAAGATAAAATGACAGAGTAGGCATTAGCTTGCTTCCGTGACTTCATTGCAGGCTGATGTAGAGATTCATCCCCATTACTGTGTGTCTTAAACCTGGAAGGCCTAATAAATAAAATAATGTAGTTTGAACCAAACTCTGTTTCCATATCAAAGAAGCAGAACTCCAATATGCATAATTAAAAAAAACCCGTGTTGTTTTACTAAGATATTGCTTTCCTCTAGGGCATTTCTCCATCCTGTCACGCTCATGAAATATTCAGAGACAGTTTTAGGTTGTACTCTGTGTTGTTTTGAGTAATTCTTCTGAGATATTTATTTCTTTGGATTGCAATCTGTCTTTTTGAGTTTGGTCTATTAAATATTCTGCAACTAATAAAGGTTTGCAAATTCAGTAAATACCTTTGAGAGTGTTGGAACTCTTCTCATTCTTGAGTGTGCTGCCAAACAGTTGAAAATCAATGTTTACAAGAACTGATCCATTGGAAGGGCAAGTGGTTCCCATTTTAAAGCATTTCAGCCTCTTCCTTTTCAAAGATTTGTATTTTGATTCATTGTGCCACCTGTGCGCGAGTATCCTTAGAGGCCAGAGAACGTGGTCGGATCTGCTGGATCTGTACTCCCAGGCCTGTGTATGTGCTGGGAGCTAAATGCAGGGTCTCTGGATGAGCAGTAAGTGTTCTTAACTGCTCAGCTATCTTTTCAGCCCTCTCTCTTTTTAAGGCAGGGTCTCATGTAGTTCAGATTGGTTTTGAACTTACCATAAGTTGAGGGTAGCCTTGAACTCCTGACCTTTCTGTCTGCACCTTCCAAGTTGTAGTAATGTCTGGGTAGAGAGATAAACATTTAGAGTTTGATACTATGCCCATTTAGCAAAGTAATATAGTAGTAGCTACACTCCTGGGGCCTATGTGCTCTCAGCCATGGATTTTTAGCCGGATTTACAGTACCAGGCATGGGTTTCCTTCTGTCTACAAGGCCCTACATCCAGTAAGATAGTGGTTGGTTACACCCATAACTTTGGTGCCAGTGTCACTCCAATGGATGTGTCTTGCCAGATTGGACGTTACCATCCTTGTGCTGTAAGAGAGAATGCTAATGATCAAAATTAATATTCTATTCTTCATTCCTTCTTCCTTGACCATTCTCCTGCCATTTTTGGTTGTTCATTTAGTGTTTTTAGCTTGTATTTTATACCTGCTGTCTCTCAGAGGCCTTTAATTACCACCTAAGCTTTAAAACTTTGTTGCTTTATGAGTTGCAAACATGGTACTGCATGCCTGCAACTTTTACATTTAGAAGGTGGAGGCAAGAGGGTTAGGAGTTTGAGTTCATCCTTAACCACCCAGTGAGTTTGAGAGCAGCCTATGTTATTCGAGATACTGTCTCAAACAAAACAAAACAAAAATACCTTGTGACAGAGTTTGGGAAAACTTTCTTCTAAGGGCCTGCCTTGGGGCTGGGTGTGTGGCACACACTTTTAATCCCAGGACTTGAGAGGCAGGGAAATCTTTGAGTTTCAGGTCAACTTAGTCTACACAGCAAGTTCCAGAACAGCCAAGCAGTACACAGAGACCCTATCACAAACATACAAACAAATAGACAAAAAAACAAGGGCCTCCCTTGGGATGAAGGACACAGGGCATTTACCAACCTTGTCATTTTCAGCATGTAGAAAAAAAGAAAAACCATTTATGTCAATTCACCAGCTAGGAAGCAGACTAAAGTTTGTATCTTCTCCTTCTGTTTCTATAATTTTGAAGCTAAATGAAATGCTTTGAGTTAATTTTTCCTGAAGACCTATATTTACCCTGAATATAACAGGAGATGGTGTAAAAGATTTAAGGAATTGTTTATGCAAATAATTCGGTAGTGACCAGAAAACTCTCAGTACAAAAATCTACATTTTTGAAGAATAATCATATTTTTCAAAGTTTAAGTGAGCTTTTTTTTTTTTAGGTGGTTTGACTGGTCTTGTTTTTTTTAAAATATTTATTATGTATAAAATATTCTGTCCACATGTGTGCCTGCAGGCCAGAAGAGGGCACCAGACCTCGTTACAGATGGTTGTGAGCCACCATGTGGTTGCTGGGAATTGAACTCAGGACCTTTGGAAGAGCAGGCAATGCTCTTAACCACTGAGCCATCTCTCCAGCCCCTAAGTGAGCTTTTTAAACCACCGTTTTTTGATGACTTGCCATTGCTTCTTAGGCAGTGTCCATACTGAAGTTTGGGTGGGCATCAGTGTTCCTCTTTGATGCTCATTTCGCACCGTGGAGGAGTTTCATTGTCCATGGCCCATAACAATTGGAATTTGGGGGGTGATTCACTCTTCTGTTGAAACAAAACTGTTCTCACATTTTTTTTGAGGTTCAGAGCTAACGGTGTGGATGTGGAAGGCTTGCATTATATGAGGTGTTTTGGGGTTGCTGCTTGACCAAAATACCTGATAGAGAGGCCAAGGGCTAGAAACTTTCTCTTGGCTCACAATTTCAGAGAGATTTCAGGTCTCCTGGAAGTGAGGGCGTGGTAGCAGACAGAAGTGGCTCTGTCTTTGACCACAGGAACGGATGCTGGCAAATGATCACATGACACAGACGAGGAAACAGAGACCATGGCTGGAACAGAGGTGGGATTTGTGGAAACCGTCACACAGCAGGAGCATGCCATGCATGGCTCCTCACTCATTTTGGGTGTTGATGTCTCTGTTTCTCAACTCCCTGGAGGAACAAAATTCCCGTTGAAGTTTGCTTGCTTATTCTGGATGTAGAATGTAGAATTGTTTTAATAAGGGCTTATCATATCTGTTTATTTTCAGACTGCACGCCCATCCTTGTTCTGTGGGAAATACCTGCTTTGTTGAGTGTGAGATATCCATTGAGACCCTCGCATGTGGGGTGGGGACAGGGAGTAGTTTGCCAATTTGGCTGTTCAGTGTCACCTTTGCTAAGGTGCCCATGTATCACATTGTCGCTGGACAGAATAAGACTATTCAGAGACAGGAGCATTCGATAGTGCCTAGTGTCGGTCAGCATTTAGTTTTTCAGTAAAATAAAGACTGTTTTACAGTCCCTATAGCAAGGGCACCACTAATCAGGATGGGTCCTGGCCTTCTACATGGAAATATTCTGTTTACAGCTGTGGGTTCTGACCCCTGTGGATATCCTCCCCTGCATATCATGAGATGTGAGAGCCCAAGTAGCTTCGTGACCCTTGCCCCCTCCCACAGCTCTCTAGGCTGATTTCATTGATAGAATCTAAGTATGAGACATAGACGTTGAGGCCCCAGAATTAAAAGATGATTTTCTTGCTTGTTTTAAAATTTTCTTTTTATTTGTTTGTTCTTTTGAGTCAATTTCCTTATATAACCAAAGTTGGTCCCCGACTCCCAATTCTCTTCCTCCAGCCTACTGCATGCTGGAATTGCAGGCATACATAATCAGTCCTGGTGTAAATTTACATTTAACTTAGCTTGTTACCCATATAATGTCAGAATATTTCTCTCTAGCAGAGGGAAGGTACGTCTTTTGGAAGAACATACCATCTCGGGAAAATAAATGTAGTTTTAATGATTTTCTTCATCATATAGCTTCCTACTGGGTTTTCTCATTTGAAGTCAACAGGAGTCCAAACTTTGATTTTCTAAATCCCTCCAAGCCCTGGCCATTAATCCCATTGTAGGCAGAGGAAATAAAATCCAGAAATCCTAAACATACAAAATTATACCTTGTTTGAAATAATTTGAGAATGACATGCTGGTGCCATTAATAACAGCGATGTAAAATTGGTGTTCAAGGAAGAGGCACAAAAGATTAAAAATTCTAAGTATTAGCCTTATATCTACAGAAGTTAGAAGGTACAAGATATCATTAAGATCCTGAATTTAAGTGAATAACCTCATTCAGCAAGGACTTAAGGTCTCAAAGGAGGATGATATATAATTATGGTGCTTCGCCCAAGCTATATAAACATGTTAGGTTACTGTGAGTCAGTTATTGCTCTTATTATGGATAATCACCAATATCCTAGCTCCCTTGTCAGTAAACAGCAAGATTTGGATTAGATTAGATATCCAAGAGTCCTCCCAGCTTGCTGATTTCATAACTGTATGTTGATAATGCCTGTAAAGAGTCTGGGGAGATTTGATTTATGCTTTGGGTTTGCAAAAGCTCTTCCAAAAGGTTCTGCAATCTAAGAAGGAGAGGCTTGATGTATGGATGCTGGATAGAAAGGAAGAAGGCAATAATGAAAAACTGTTGAGCAATGTAACTTGAAGGGCCAGGGAGGGGAAGGTTTTTGGGAGATTCTGAATCTGTAATATGGTCCTGCATACCTCCTGCAGGTGGCCAAGAAGTGGGGTGAGAGGAAGATGGAGATGTTGTTGGCCGTTATTGCCAGGGGAGGCAGTATTGTTATGCCTCTCTATCTACAGTGTCCCCATTCCTGCATTTAGCCAACTGCAGACCCAATACTGGGAAGGGCTGTGACACGTTCAGGAGTGTCTCCATCATTGTTCACTAACAACACAGCACCGCAGCTGCTCACACAGCGTGTGCTTTGCATCGGCTGTCAGTGGTCTCCAGATGGTTTACAATGTAGAGGAGGCTTGATAGGTCACATGCAAACCCCATGTGATTTCCTATCAGGGGCTTGAGCATCCATAGTTTGGGTATCTTTTGGGATTGCTAGGTGATATCTGACTTCTCAGATCCGTGACTTTGGCCCAGTGAAGACCGTCCTTCCTGTCCTCTCAAAGATCAGAGACCAGGCCAGCAGCAATCACGAGAAATTAGATGTTTTTAATGTGGCCTTGTTTGTACGTGTTGTTGCAGTGTGCTAAGAACTGTGGAGACCAATAAGAAAAAAAGGGTCATCAACCTGTGTTGGGAGACCCATGCCCAGTTGTCTCTCCCTTCACTAGCCTTGAATAATGGCTTTCTGTAGTTCTCAAAGAGAACTAAGAAGCACACTCTTAAGAGCACACTCTGGCCTTAGATTTTAATTATGGTATATACACTAAAATATGGAATTCTATGAACAGCCGATTATTAGACTTGAGTACACAGACCTGCCTGAGCTGGCTTTTGTTTAATGACTAGTAGCCATAGTGATGATTATAAGACTGTTTCAGAAAGCCAGTCCTTAACAGCGTGGACGGGTACTGGGTTCTCTCCCGGGTATACTTCTCAGTGGTTCCTCACAAGGATCCTGGTGGGTGTGCACCACTGTGATCTCCTTTCTGTGAGCGTAAAAAGCTGAGGCACACATCCGGTAACTTGCCAAGATCACATAGCCTACAAAGGACTGATCTGACAGTAGGACCTCTGGGTTCTGAATCCATGATGCTCACACTGTGCTGTACCTCTCCTGGCAGAATGGGCTGCGTGGGACTGGGCAGTTTGCTGAAGGTTTGTAGGCACTAGCAACTGCTTGTTAGAACTACTGGGGGAAAATATGTATCCCACTTTAAAAATTACATTTATTTATTTACTTTCTCCTTTTTTCCCTTTTTCTCCCCTCCCCCCATCATTTTGTCATGGATGCATGCTAGCCACAGTGCACACATGTGGAGGTCAGAGGAAAACCTTTGCCCTGTGGGTCATGGCGGCAAGAGTTTCTACTCACTGAGCACCTATAGCTCCAGCCCTAGAACCCATTTTTATTCCTGTATTTTAAGCTTGATTTTAGAAAATAGCATAAGTGTATTCTGGTATTTTTGTTTGTCATTTGTGTCTTTGTTTGTTTACTTATTTATTTTCTGAGACAGAGTCCCAAGAGCCAGGATTTCAGACTAGCCTTGAATTTGCTATAGCTCTGTCTGGGCATGAACTCCTGGTCTCTCCTGCTGCTACCTCCTAAGTGCTAGGATTAGAGGTGTTTGCTTCCACATCCAGATAATTTTGCTTTTTATAAGATGCTTATCACACTTTGGTAGAGATCATAGTATTTAACCACTGGAAGACCTATGATTAAACGAATTGTGAAAAATCCCCCAAGTTACAGAGGGAGGCCTGAGACTAGATTAGCTAATGATGAGGTAGAAGTCTGTCTGATACACAGTGCATGTGGATGCCAAAGGTTCCTGGTTCAGATGTTTTATTATGTGTTTCCCTTTGAATGGGAAGTCATGAAACAATAATGTTTTTAAGATAACTCTGTTCAAGATTTGACTTAACGTTTTACTTCCCTTTTATAGTTGAGAATAAGCTGGTTTTTACTTAAAACGTCTCCATATGATAAGTACCTCTTTCTTATGGTAGTGAATGCTATCCCATCAAGCCACCAATCACATTTAACATGCTCAGATTGTCAGAATGTCTGCTTATTAAAGAATTCCCAATTTTACGAGTACCTGTTCCTGTAGTTTATGCATGCAATCTCATTTCTTCCTTTCCTTTTTTATTATAATCCTTCATGTTTAATCTGCCGGTCACCAGATTAATTAATCCTGGTTACCCTTTCCACTCAGAAAAACCTCTTCCACACTGTGGCTTTGTCCTCTGCCTTGGGCATCAGTCTTCCAGGAAAAGCAGGACTGTGATGGAGGAGGCTGCTGCAGACGCTGCTCTTTGGATATTATCTGTAAAGGCATTACTGTGGAATCATACGGAACCATCCCAAACAGAACAGCAAAACCAGTCAGATGGTGGTGCATGCCTGTAAACCCAGCCCTGAAAGACTGTGGCAGGAGAGCCATGAGGTTGAGGCTAGTCTGGGTTATATAGTGAAACCACATCTCAAAAACACAAAAATCAAAACAAAACCATAGAGAAATATGAGAATCCTCATCAGTAGAGACCATAATGGAGTAAGTGGCCTGGACCCAGAACAGGTGCAGTGTTTGCTGAGGGCATATTGGGATTGGGATAGTATGTTATTGCATTGTGTGGTCCAGATGACTCCATCTGCCCCTGGTGTGTCCCCTTGATGTTATCACAGGTCTGTTTATGATCGTGGTACCATAAAATTGATCATGTACCCGACACGTGTATGCTCGTGCGCACACACACACACACACACACACACACACACACACACACTCTACCACAGTGGTCATTTCAGATTCTAAACCACATTTACCTAAGGCATTTGGGTAATTTATTTTCATATCTGTCTGTCTTTTGTTGTACTGGTACCTTAGATAGGCTGCGCTTTCCATTTATTTGATTGTGACCGCGGTTAATCATTACCGAATCTTATTATTACTGCCTGTATATAAATCAAGAAAAACAAATTTGATTTCCAGCATTCTAATGTGGTAAAACAAATTTATGAATCTAGGAAGTTTCTTCTGTAAATGTAAGTAACGGAGAGAAAATAAATGTGGGCACAAATGCTAGCTATTATAATCGTCTTTTGACCCCAGCCACCCTTTAAATAGCCCAAGTAATGACTGTTTGATATTTATTATAGAGCATATTAAATTCTTTGTTTAACTGAATCATTCATTCCTCTTTTTTGTTTCATGTAGCAGTGAAAATAGATTGTTCTATTATCATTCTTGCTAGGACATTTATAAAATTATTCATAAGCGTATTTTAAACTGGAGATATATTCAGATATTATTGGGGGTACTGAGCAGAAAACATTTCACATTTGAATGGCAGGCACCTGATTATAAATTCCCTTCCTGCTGAATATTAATCGCTGGCTCCATATGGCTGCTGAATGAAGCTCTGAGAGGCAGCCTGGAGATGCAAATTCCTACCCCATCATGAACTTTATGTGATTTAGTTCACTGTTTAAAATTAGCTGACTGACCTCCAAATTATTTTAAAAAATGAATCTTTCTGGGAAGTCCAAGGGCCAAAGAGTCTCAAGATGGGTTGTGGTTCCTTTTCCCCTCTCATTTGGCCCTGTTCCTCCGATTTAATTGAAAGTGAATTTGGGCCCCTTTTGCTCTCTCTCTTTCTCTACAGTGCCTGCTCTCCAGGGGCAATGCTAGTCATACCCATGGCATTTTAGAGTCCCTGTTCCAGGGTACACCATGACCCCCTCCCTGTTCTTCTCTGTGACCCCATTGCTTCTTTCTGGATCCTGGACTTCTGGAATACATTTGACTGCTCACAGTGGGACTCATTCCCACCTCTCCCTCAGCCACGCCGGAAATCATGTCCCATCTGGTTTTCCCCTCCCTTTGAATGGCACCCACTGTCCACCCACAGTGTTCCATTTCCTCTTTCTCCTTCCACCCGTTTCCTCTCTGTGTTCTCAATGGAACATCATATCCTTTAAATGCCCCGTCTCTGTGTTCTGCTCTTTCCCAGTGACTGCTTGTGTCTAGGCCTGCAGCGGGACCACATCTTGGTTTGAGTTTCATTTTGCCGACTTATTCCAAATGTGCCCTTCTCCTCCCCATTTCCAGATTTATCTGTCTAAAGCAGGGGTATGACAGTGTCTTCCTCCAGGATCTACATGCCATAAGGGAGGAAAACCATGGACTGTGGTGGGGTTGTGAAAGGACCCGTGTGGGAAAATGACGAAAGCAAGAGTTCATTTCTCAGGATTATAAGCATGCTAATCGGGGTCCCAGAGGAACGTCTCTGAGAAAACGGAAAAAATAAATTTATTTTGTCCCTGTAAATCAACCAAGTGAGAATAAAAAAAAAAGAGAAAAGAAATGAAGTTTTGAAATGAAAATACTTATTGTTGAATTCACCCTAGCTGCCTGTGAGCTGTGTGGTCTTGGACAGTGAGTGCCCTCATCCATAATTATGATCAATAGTATTGATGAAATGATTTCATATTCAGCATAGGGTCTGGTACACAGTAAACATAGACATTTTAGTGCAGTTGAAACACAGCTAGTCACGTGCACAGGCATACATGTTTATAAAGATGGAGACAGTGATACTGTTTGTCTTTGTACAGTGAGGTCATGATTGTTTATATTTATACTGTCCATTTTCTCTAACAATTATTTGTTACTTTACCAAGTGAAAACAAGAAGCAGGAAAAAATATCTTCCAGTGGATAAAGCCACATTCCCGTATGTTTCAACCTATTCTCCTCTTGCCTTCTCCCACTTCAGCTCCTGAACCTTCCGTCTGACTTTGTGGTCATCCTTAACTCTTGAATACTGTGTTCCTCGTTCACGCAGGTTCCTGCCTGCCCTTGCTGTTCGCGCCTGCTGTCCAGGTTATTGCCTTTACGATTTGTCTTGACTTCACTCATCCCGTCGGGTTGAGCGATAGGACGCCTGTTTAAAAGTGCCTGATTTATGTCTCTGTACCCCGTGGCATGCTCTCCTCCAGTGTGGGGATTTTACTAGAAGCTGGAAATCAAACCTGGTTTAGTTGCCGGCCATGCCCTCCCTGTTGCTGACAGTCCTAACAGAAGGAGTGAGCATGGGGCTGCATAAGGGCGATCAATGCTAAGGGATCTCTGGGGCAGGGCCTCCAGAGGGAGAGATGGAAAGAGAGGCTCTTGGAAAAAATGTTGGGGTGGTGTAAGTGTTTCATGTTTGTATTCAAGAGATGATATTTAAAGTCCTGACACAGAGCCAGGGAGGTGTTCCCAGCGGGAGTTTTGCATGGAACAAAGGCAGGTCATGGGAGAATGGGCTGGAATTCAGAATGGCGAGGGACTGGATTTGAGGCGGGTTCTTCTCAGTGCTTGACATGTGGCAGGCACTCAGAAATGTTTAGACTGCGTAGTATCCCTCTCCTGGTGTCTATAGTGGGCTTAGGAGTTTGGGAGTTCCCACAGAGTCTGTGCAATACTCTCCATGTATGTCTACTTCTGAGAACTTTTCTAGGGGAAGGGTTTTTGGATTTTACCAGATTCTGTTAAAATATCATATATGGTACACACACACACACACACACACACACACACTCCCCCTCTAGAAATGGGTGATAGAGGGTCAGAGCATAGAAATGGTAGGAGGGTGTATTGACCCCAGTGAAGTTTGGCAGGGGTGCCCTTGATGCCCACTGGGCAGGCCCTTACCCGCTAGAACCCACAGCGACTGACCACAGTCATGCTCTAGATGCCGACCTCAGATTCTTCTTCCAGATCCTTAAAGCAGGCTGGTTTCTGCCTCGTTTGCTCCAACTAAGCCATCTTTCCTAGCTCTCTAGGGGCAGGAAACATGGGTTTGAAAGACTGGAGAGAGAAAGGGAGTGCCCCATGTTTTATTCTGAGGTGCCTCTGTGAAGAGAGCGGGCAAACAGGCCCACCAAGCATGGTTCAGTGGTGTCTGTTCCCTAGCCTGGAAGACTGAAGCAGCACGAACCTCCCGGAGACAGCGTAGTCTGCTTCTTCATCCCCTGCAGCCCATAGAGGGATATTGAACTCCCCAGCCTTTAAAATCCTGCCCAGGCAGATTCCTCACTCGGCCTAGACATAATGGCCCTCTACATACCTTTGTTCTAGAACGTGATGGACCTCGGCAGTGTTGTTTGTGTTTCTCTTCCATCAGGCTAGAGTGGCTTATTGCTGGTGTACATGTTTTTGAAGGAGTGAATTTGGCTTTCCAGCCTGAAGGTAGCAAGTTCAGTTTGTGTTGTTTGCTGAGCACAAAGGAAGTTCCTGACAGCTGGAGAGTCTCTGGCATTCTTGGCTTAATAAGGCAAAGAGGGCTTTTGTGGGAGGGAGGCTGATCTTAGCAAAGATAGGAGCTGCCTTCCACAGGGAGGGGTTTGGTTCAGTGTTGATCTGCAGCAACTTCTGATGCTATCTGCTTGCTGAACAATATGGGCGATTTCAAGTCCTTTGTCCAACAAAGGTCATGGTATGACATGGAGGGCCTTGTTGGTCCCACTGGCCCTCTGGACTGTCTGGGAGCACCATCGTCATCATCACTTAGAGTCGGGTAGCTGTCAGAAGGGTAATCTTGTGGTTCGTTTTTTTCAACGCTCAGGAGCTAGCTGGGCACTGTGTTCAGCCCTGCTAGGGTAACAACAGATCATGGAGGGACCTTTCAGAGGGCTCTGAGGATCCACGACAGTTAAAGGAATGCACGATTCCGAAACAGGATTGTCAAAAAAAGGAAATGCAAGCGCCTTGATGGTTTTTCTGGTGTATGAGGTCACCAACCCATAGTGATGAATGTTTTTCTATTATCGAGGAACAAAGAATAGGAGAATTTTCATGAACTTTATTACACAGTCTTCACTGGGATCGGTTAGAAAATCTGTAGAAGGTTTTCCTGTGCTTCTCTCCTAGTGACTGTCAATGCTAATACCTTCACCATTTCACTGCTGCTGCTTGGGGTTAGACACTCCATTTTGAGCAGGAAACAGAAGGAAGCTTATGATATGGCTTGATCACCTGTTAAGAACAGGCTCAGAACTTTCCAGGAGGGAGGCCTTATTGTGTCCACTTTGGGGGTTACTAAGACAAACAGCATTCCTGACGAATGGCAGTTCTTCCTGTCTAACTTCTGCCTGAGTTTGTGTGACTGTAAACGTCTTGCTTCTAGTTCATCCGCAACTATGGCGACTCCAGTGTCCCCTCAGGTCATCTCTACATCTTGTCCCAGGTTTCTGAAGACTTATATTGTCTCCTGAGAACAACTGCTCATGAATGTCCAGGACAAACCTATCTTTTGAGACTGTTTGCCTGGCTGAGACACTCTCAGTGGTATAACAGGTCTGAAGTGCTTGCTTAGAGAAAAAGGAAAAAGAAGGGAAGGAAAGTATTTCATTATAAAAAAGATAAAAGTCTTAGTTAACATGGCTTGAGTTGAACTTTCATGGGGAAGACAAGCATCATGAGAAAAAAAGCGGTAGGCAGTGTAGAGTCCATCAGGGTGGCAGCAAGCTGAATCGACTTTGATCCGGATTTAACCGGCTGATGATAAACCTTCATATCTCCCACCTCAGCTGTACCACACCCCTTTTTATTTGCAAATGCTGAATATGTGAGCAGTTCGAGAAAAATTGGAGATTATGGAAAGCTGCAAAAATCAGACATTAACAAACATTTCCCACCCCCAAATGTTACCCCCTAAAGAGCAGCACCGGACATTCTTCAGCAGACTGCCTTCCCGCCGTCAGAGGGCATTTGCAGCTTTATGCAGTTCTCACCTGCTCTTTTCGTTCCCTGTCCTATAGTATTCCTTCTGCTTATTTTATTTCTTTCATTGTGATAATATGTATATAACATTTTCTAATTTCTGTGGCACTAAGCATATTCAGTTTGGCAACCATCACTGTTATTCATTTCTGGAACTTTTCATTATCTGTATTCTACATCTGTAAAAGAATATCTCACAAACCACACTAAATAGCTGAGTAATAGTCTTTCACATATAATTTACTATATCCTATTTACCTGTAAACACATAGCAGCTACTTATTTTGTGCTCACTGTCATAGTTTATGACTAAGGTAAGAAACAAAATATGGTATCTGGGGGGATGGGGCAGTGTTTTGGCAGTTAAGGGCACTGGATGTTCTTGTAGAGGAGTTGGGTTCTGTTCCAAGCACCCACATGGAGGCTCACAACTGTCTATTATTTCAGTTCCAAGGGATCTGATGGCCTCTTCTGGCTTCTTTGGATCCCTGGCATGCACAGATAGACATGTAGGTAAAGCATCCATAATGTAAAAGTAAAAATTTATAATATTAAAAATATGGTGTTTGTTCTATAGGACCTTAGAATCCAGGAGGAAATGGCCAGTTTGATTCCTGCAGCAATTTCAGCGCAGGGTTCATGGGGTCATAAAAATGAGGGGAATTTGACTTGGTTTCATTTGTGAGATCATTCCTTGATTGTCGCAAATCTCATGCATCAGTTCTTTGCTTTCATAAATAATAATAATTACAAAGTGTTTATTCATGCAAATCTTTGGCCATATTTCATAGTTAGCCTTTGTTTTCTCCCTAAAGGAATTCTTGTCATTTTTTTCCTTTTTGTTTTTTTTTTATCAGTGTTCCACTGTGTAAGTTGCCACCCTCCCACCTCTATGTTCCAATTGCTGGGACTCTAGGTGTCCTCTCCTGTCTCTTTCTATGGTGGTATTCACTTGCCTTGTTAAAGATATATCTGTACTGACTGATATCTAGAGCAGGCATGAGTCACGCTGGTGAGCGTGTTTCTCATGCTCTGGTGCCCCCAGCCCACAAGTTCTTACAGAGCGTTCTCTGCATCTCAGCTTCTTCTTCTATTGGAAAGTTTCTGTTAAGTCTGGGAAAGTAATCCAGTGCATCTTACTAGCCTCATTTAGTCACTTTGGTTCTTGAGAAGTAAATTATACTTTGGTGATATGGTAAATGCAGGAGCCTCTCCAGGATTGAACAGAACAGTTTTTTAGATAACGTCTTACTTTAAGGAGCAGGGATATTCTATAGGCTTTTGATATAGTCATTTGGTAATGGCTGAGAGTTGATGTTTAGTTGTTAAGACATACCTCCACGCCGGGCGGTGGTGGCGCACGCCTTTAATCCCAGCACTCGAGAGGCAGAGGCAGGAAGATCTCTGTGAGTTCGAGACCAGCCTGGTCTACAAGAGCTAGTTCCAGGACAGGTTCCAAAGCTGCAGAGAAACCTGACTCGAAAAACAAACAAACAAACAAAAAAGACATACCTCCAAACACACATGCATACTTATGTTAGCATACATGTTTTTAAAATATACAATTAATCTTCCTTTTAAGGTCAGATTTACTGGGGAGAAGTGTGGAAGTGTAGACCGTGGCTTGCCCGATGCATGGCAAGACCCTCAGCTGTGTCTCCAGCATCCTACGCATGGGAGGTTAGCCTTGTTGAGTTAGATATGGTGCCGTCATCTTTACTTCGGCAGAAGGATCCTAACCACAGGACCAGGGGCTGTGAGAGTAGGAATTAGAGAAGAGAAAGGACCTGGGATTTGGTCTGAGGCTTTGCGCCCTGAATAAATTGTTGTACAGCTGGGAAAATCCCAGGTTTAAATTTAGACAATTTCCGGTGATTCAGATTGTAAAACATTTTGCTGTGTTATCAAGGCCTTTCATTTAAGAGTGGAAGGAGTGATTCCTCTTTTCTTGTCAGTTTTTTTTTTATGCTAGCAATTCCATCCTCAATTAAAAAACATTGGCGTTTTCATTATATGAAAATGGCTTTCCTGGGTATAACGCGGGAACCACTAAATACAGTTGTTTAAAACTCACTGGCATCGGCCTATGCAGTTACTTTTGTGTAAAAACAACTTAAAATTGATTTTGGGCATTCCGAGTTTGACAGCATCAGTTTGCTCCAAGAGACCCTGAG
Source organism: Ondatra zibethicus (assembly GCA_004026605.1). NCBI lineage: Eukaryota > Metazoa > Chordata > Mammalia > Rodentia > Cricetidae > Ondatra > Ondatra zibethicus. The sequence goes on from PVIU01010053.1 coordinate 67,607, forward strand.
AGTCAAAGCAGCCACTGAAGAGTCTCAGGGATTCACAGCTCCGCATGCTCTTTAGTTGAGCCTGCTTTTCCTTCAGCAGCCTTTGTTTGCTAGGGCAGCCGTAAGAGCATCACAGAACAGGTCGTTAAACAATGGATGCTTATTTCCTCACAGTTCTGGAAGGCCTAGGTCAAGGTGTCAGCCCTCCTGGTCTCCTGAGCTCAGCCTCCCTGCTTGCACACTGCTGCCCCGCCCCCGTGTCCCCGCATGGTTTTCCTCTGTGAGCGGGCGCACACCTGGTATCGCCTCCAGAAAGATCTCTTCTTTCAGCACACCAGTCTGATTAGGCTCCGCCCTACTAGCCTCATGTCAGTTAGCATAACCATTTCCTTAAAGGCTGCAGCTCCAAGTGGCGCCCTCTGAAGGAGCCAAGTGTTAGGACTCGAACGGGGTGGGGGTGGGGGTGTGGATGAGGGGGGTGTGGGGGTGGGGGTGGATTCTGAGGAGTCACAGTTCCCTTAACATTGATTTAAAACAGCATTGTTTTCTTTTCATATGGGGAGAAGAGTATAAAGAAGAAACCAAGGGGGCTGGCGAGATGGCTCAGAGGTTAAGAGCACTGGCTGCTCTTCCAGAGTTTGATTCCCAGCACCCACATGGTGGTTCCCAACCATCTGTAGTGAGATCTGTGCCTTCTTCTGGCCTGCAGGCACTAGAACACTGTATACATAATAAATAAATAAATCTTTAAAAAAAAAAAGAAACCAAGATTAGCACTGTGCCACGTTACTGTCTATTATTGGGGGGGTGGGAGGGACAAGGAGACAAACAGCTGCGTGAAACTGCTTTGGAGGATAGTAAAGGAAAAACTACGTTCTCTCTCCTAGCCCTTGCCTGACAAGTAACTTCTGACATTTGCGCTTTTTGGTTTTTTGGTGAGGCTGAGTGCAGTTTTTCCCGTGTGTTAATGTCATAGGGAGGCAACCATGCACTGACTGGCCTGAAATGCTATGTAGCAATTCATCCTGTGTGTGTGCGTGTGTGCGTGTGTGTGTGTGTGTGTGTGTGTGTGTGTGTGTGTGTGTGTGTGTGTGTGTACGCGTGTGGCTTCACTTTGGTCAGCTATCAGTGGCCATTCAGGCTGTTTCCAGAGCCACACCCACCCCTAACTGCCAAGGTGGAGAACTGTATTCCCTTTAAAGCCTAAGATGGAAAGAACAGCTTAATAAAGTGAGTCGGCCTCTAGTTTGGGTGAAAACGGTCTTTGTTTCTCAGTTTCCTGTTTATTGTTGGTTAGGGCTGTGTGAACTTTTCAGCCTCTTAGAAGAGGCCCGTGCTGTGCAGGGAGGGATTTTCCTTGGCCACTGAGATCATCTCAACCCTCAGCCTTGCCTAGGAAGAGGGGTCTGTCTGAGTCACTAGCCTTTCCTATGAGGATGACTGTTGCCTCTGACTCCTTTCTGCCTGCTCCCAGCCCCTGGCGAGGTGGCCAGGAGCCAGCTTTCTGATGGAATGTATGCAGTCTTAGCACTCACCAAGATCTCGGCGCAGGCCAGCACCGCCAACAGCTCCTGAGGTTAGCAGACCTATGCGACTTGGATGCTGAGGGTGGAGCAGTGCTCTGCTTGCTGCAGGGTTTCCCACGCTCCTCTCTTAGCCTTAGGTGTCACCTGCCATTGTTTTATAAGCTGTGCCAAGGTGCACAAGCTCCTTATGTTTCTGGAAGTGAGGCTCTCTCTTAGAGGTGTTGCTCATTTCCTGGCTCCTGGAGAGTTCATTTTCACCTGGGACTTCTAAAACCCACGTGACCAGTGTCATAGTTACCCAGGTGGGAGAAGCGCTAGAAGAGAATAGCTCTCTTCCAAAGCAGCCTTTGGCTCCCTTCGCAGTCCCCAGGAGGCCCCAAGGTGACTTGTGTCTCCCTGATGGTGTTAGTATTTCTGAGGCCCTGATTCTGTGGCTCTGTGGACATGGACGTATGGGCCTGGGCGCGGGAAATGTGTAATTCAGCAACAGATTTAAAGGGTTGTCGGCGCGGTTTCTAATTACTGTTTGTTTGGTCCACTAGTGCCTAATAAGTAGATGTAAGTAACCTCAGGAGCATGGAATGCAACGCTCATGTTACAGGCAATCATGCAAATCAAATTCTACCCAAGGATTGCAGAGCACACACCATGGAGTCATTGTTAGAGAAGATGCCATTGGAGTTTCTGTTCAGAACAAGAGCAGACTGGAAATTTCCCACTTGTCCTGCACCGACATGAAGGACACATACACCTGAAATCAGCTACCCTGAGCAAACCCATTTCAAACTCACCGGTGGTCTCTGGCATCCAGTTTTCTTTTTAATTTAACAGGATAATGAGGGAGTGAGAGACTTCCCGGCTTCTCTTCCTTCCTTCTCCCATCCATCATTGCCCATATAGTAACCTAAAGCACAGGTCTGGAACAGTGAGTGTCAACCTTGAGTACAGCTTGGCCCCAGATTGGGAATTTTCAGATGTCTGGGACCTGATCCCCAACACCAAGGTGCTGGTTTAATTGTCTCGGATGCGGTCTCTGCTGGGCTTTTAAGAAGCTACCCAGGGGAATTATTATGTCCTCAGGTTAAAGTGCCAGGGATTTGAGCGGTCGCTTTGTGAGATAAATCTCAGCCCTGACCACACACTGGTGGCTCTTGGAGGTTTTGAGGAAACCCTGTTGCCCACCCAATAAGACCACATTTCTGGAGGGAACAGGGTTTCTGAAAGGCTCTGGGCAATTCTGATGTGCAGCAAGAGTCTGGCCAACTGACCTAACCATGTCCTAACAGAAGGAAAAGCGAGATCCAGGAAAGTGGAGTGACTTGGTCAAGGTCAGCCCTTTGCTACAGAGCAAGCCTGGGACTCAGGTCTGATGCCTCGTCTGGCCAGCGCCAGCCCCTATGTTTGTTTATTGTATTTATTGATACCTCCTCATCCTTCAGGTGATGTTCCTGACTCCAGGAGACCTTTTCTGGCTCCTCATTCTCTCCTACCGTCCGGTCTGGGTAAGATCCCCTCGGTTGTGTTTGAACGGCACTTTTCCTTAGGATTCCCCTCACTCACGTGGTGGGTTCTGGAGAACAGCCCCTAATTTTCTTGTTCATTATGTAACCTGATGCATTAGGTTTTAGGTACCATGTGTTGAACTGCAGTTCCCTAACTTTCGGTTAATCAGTCAGCCCACATGTGTTGCTAAAAATAATCAGATTCTGTGTACTAACTCTGACAACTAAGTTTGCTTCCTGTGGCCTGTTGCATTATGGGTCATGATCCTGTAGTGGGAGGGGATATTTGGAAATACAGTGTTAAATGGCAGTATAATGAGAATAAGATATTGGTGTCCTGGCATGTGGATCGGGGTACTTTGACTAGCATGCTGCCGTCAGGGTGCTGATGTGATAAAATGGAGCCTGTGACCCCCCTCGGCAGATCGAAAGTGATCTGCTGAAAATAGAATTTCATGGAAATGTGCTTTAAGTCATCTTTGTGTTCATGCTGAACATGTAACTGTGAGAGGCCACAAGCCAAATAGTTAAATTGCTTGGCTTCCTATATGCCAGTTTGCTTGAATGACGCAAACAATGCATTGTCCTCTGTCAGTCTAGATATTTAGAATCGTGGTGTTTCCTGGGAAATCTCTGCCAACTCCATGTGCCCGTGTTTCCTGGTTGTGGCTCTGTAGCCTTTAGGTAGTTGTGATGCTCAGTGTAAATGCGACCCATGAAAAGATTGTCGTGGGTGAAACTTTCTTGGAACCAGGACTGAAAACTGGACAGTGTTGTGGGTAGATCCTAGGGTGCTACGGTGTTGAAGCGGGGTGGCCAAAGTGCATAGATCTCCTTTGAATTCTGCACAAGACATCTCACAGGTTCATTGTTAGCAGGGACTGCCACAACATATCCGGGGTGTGTGGAAGTGAACCTGCCACACGTCAGGGAAATGCTTCCAAAAACAAACACTCCCAAAAGTGTGAGCAGAAAGGAAACATATTTACTTGGAGATAAATGCAAACAGTTGCTGTTTGCCTGTTTCCTGAGACAGGTTCTCATGTTGCGGACCGGCCTTGAACTTGCCATGTCTCAAAGATGTCCCTAAACTCCTGATTTTCCTGTCTCCACTTCCTTAGGACTGGATCACAAGTGTGGGCCACTACACCTAGTTCCAAACCGTAAAACATTTTTATATTGAGTAATTTTACTATATTGTAGATGCGGTTTTCACCACTTTTAAAACAAAAATCTCTCCAGGACAGCCAGAGATACACAGAGAAACCCTGTCTCAAAAAACCAGAAAACAAAACAAAAACAAAACCAAAAAAAAAAAACCCAAAAATATCAAGAACATTTCTGCCGAATTGTGTTTTTATTGTTTGTTGTTTGTTTGTCTTATTTTGTTTTACATTTTGGATGAAGAATTCAACAGACCAGTAAAAGCCTAGTGATGAGTAACTAACTTTTGCTATCCAAATTTCAGAGGCCTGGCTGTATTTTCTAGAAATAAAAAGGAAGAGAGAAACTAATGTATTAAATCTATAAGACACAATGTTCCCATCTAAGTCACACTATTTACCTTCTGTAACTGCCCTACAATTTAAGACTCAGGTTTTACAAGTAAACACACTCCCCGCCTTCCCCCAAAAAGAGCTGGAATTTAAACTCAA